>VBRH01000018.1:213719-230490 GCA_014578085.1 Cardamine resedifolia | reverse complement strand
TATACACATGACACACATATATATATATATATATAGTATGGCTTTGATGTTGTATTCCTCCATTTGCTTCTATCTAATATAATCCAGATGACAAAAAAAACAAAAAAAAATAGTATACACATGTAGAACTTTGTTGTAAATTATATACTCTTCATTCCTTTATTGAGTGTGATATTGTATGACAAAACTTCTTTGTAAAGGATATTTTCTTTCGTCGTGAGTACATGTGGTAGAGACTAGAGAGATCTTCCAAATCGTAACACATAAATAAGTATTGATAATTTTAAAAGTTCAAACGACTAAGATTTAAATAATACTACCGATATAACAGGTTTGTTAATCTATATGACTAGACTCACATTAAAACTGAATAGAAAACATTTGTTAGTGACTAATATAGAAAAAAAAACAAAAAAGACAAAAAAGCTTGTGAACCACATATTGAAGTCCACGAGAATCGCATTTGAAAAATAAACATCAATGAATCAGATGTGATTTGACAGGTTCCAATTATATAAACATGTAATATGTCACACTTAAGTTGTTGACATGTTCTCTTTAATATTATTAAAAGTTAGTACTACTGACCGAGAAAATGATAATGTTATTCAAAGACCGTTCCGGTAGAAGAATAACTATCCGATTTATACATATTATCTATAAATTCTGAACATTTTTAAATAATAAAGTTTTGGATTTTCAGTACATAATCTTTTACAACATATAACCATCAATTTATAAATACAGTAAAATCTTTATAAATTAATACTTAATAAATTAATACTTCAATGAATTAATAATTTACTCTAATTTCAAATTGATAGTTTAATCTAAATATCACATCTATAAACTAATAAACTAATTAAATATTATAAAATATATTAGTTGTAATATTATTAATTTATAAAAGTTTTATTGTACATGTTTTAGGTGTAAATCATTGTTTTAAACAGAGACTCAATTGAGAAGCAAAGGCCCAACCTCTTCCTTAAAGAATATTTGATATTATGAATACCTGATTTAAAATATAACAGGTTTTGTAAGAATGATTTTAGGAATCTTATATTACTACGATAACTTTAAAAAATAGAAACGAATCTTTCAGTAGTGCTAGTTTAAACTAATAAAAGTATACGATATAATGAATTATATATACATTGAACACATCGGTATAGGTGTGTTTTTGTTGTTGTTGTCAACTCAACTGTATAAATTGTTAACTCTGTTACTATACTAAACTAAAAGAGTCATTATCAAAACAAAAAAAATGACTACAGGATAAAATAACGATTTCCTTAGACCGTGTTAAATGCGTGTGTATTTTGTTTTTAGTGTTTTATATTCTTACTTGTAATAGTATTTGTACATTCGAAAAAATGTCGTCTATCAAATGGGAACCCATTTTTTTTTTTTTTAAATGAGGCTAAGAATCTGATCATGTTAACTCACGACGCGGTAAACGAGTTGTCTACCATAATTTTTATATAGTGACAATAAATAAATGAATGTCTGATATAAAGTTGTTACTAGAGAATTTAAATACACACAACTTTACATATATACTCATCAATATTTTTTTAATGTAACAATGTAATTGATTATACTTTTTTTTTTCATCATGTAATACTATATTTTCCATAAGGCATCAATTTTAAAAAAATATAAATTCGTGTTCAATTTCAAATATTGTCGGATGACTATTAGAATATAAAAATGTTCAAAATTATAAAAGAAAATTAAAAGATTAAAAATATTTTTTTTGAAAAATAATCTAACAAAAAAATATTAAATATGAAAAAACTAATTTACGTCTTAAATATTTGAATGTTTATAAAAAATATCTTGAGAGTATTTAAATGTTAATTTAGAATATTTTTATTATACAGACAAAATTGTTTAGAACATGTTGTAATGTAATGATTGTACATGTTGCTAAAAAAAAAGAGACAAACCAAAAATTTAATAAATAAAAGTTTAAAGAAAAAAGACACGCCTTTCACGTTCCTGTGTGACGGAAGACCCACAGCTCCATTACTAACCAATCCAAATTTTTGTTTCCTCGATCTCTTATCATTCTTCTTCTTCGGAGGCTACTTTATTTTTATTTTATGCTTTTAAAAGTTAACTTTATTTATTTGGTAGTTACAACGTAAAAAAGGTTAACTTTATTACCATCAAGTTAGTACTATTATTTCTTATATCTTTATGGTTGGCTTGAATTGAAGTTTTTAAACGTGTTGAATCTGGATAAATTTAAGTTTAAACCATTTTGTTTCTCTTCTGTTTAAATAACTTAATAGGTTCAAATATTAATTTTTTTAAAACTAAATAAAAAATATAAATTGAAAAAATGAATCGCAATAAACATAAAATCATAATAGGGTTGAAAGATTAACAAGGAACTATAACTCAAGTATTGACGCTGAAATTTAAGTTAAATTATGACCAAACGAATTTATTATGATTCATTACTATAGATGCCTGTAAATGATAAAATTTGTCACATACCCTGAGATAAATATGAACTTAGGTTAATATCCTTATTTTAATTTGGTTTCTACTTTACTTATTTAAAACCAAAAAGTCTCCAAATCAAACCATCTCTAGGTTTCTAGTCTTGTAGATAGAAATATCTCGTTAGGTCTTGTTAAAATTGTATGGTTAAATATATTATTAACAAGAGTTAATCCGAATATATGAGTAGATAAATAGCCCCAATTCGAAGTTAATTTGGTTAAAGAAAATAAGCGTGTGAGCTCTTCTCTCTTTAATCTCCACTCTTTAGAAGTTTGTTGGAATTATCCTCCGCGTTAAATCGATTCGTTTAATTTGTAAGCGACCTTATCCGTGTTTTCTTCATCTATCTCCATTTGGGTATTTGTTTCTGCGAATCAAGCAAGAATATTCGAGCGTTTCTTCGTTCCGCATTTTCGAAGGATTTTGTCATTTTCCGGGATTGAAGAAGAACAGTTTAAAGAGTGGAAAAAGAGGAGAACGAAACGTCTTGTGTTGGTTAGATGAGAGATGTCGATACCGAAGGAGCCAGAGCAAGTGATGAAGCTGAGAGATGGATCGGTACTTGGGAAGAAGACGATTCTTAAGAGTGACCATTTTCCAGGTTGTCAAAACAAGCGCATGGCTCCTCAGATCGAAGGAGCTCCCAATTACCGTCAGGTCTTTTTTTTCCGATTTTTTTATTTGGAAATTTTTCGTGTCTTTAAAAACCTGCTTGAGCTGAATCTGTGAATGAAATCAAAATCGAATCCTCTCTGTGTAACTGGAATCTAGGGTTGATCTTTGCGTGTTCCAAAATGCAAATTCCTTATAAACCTCGAGTACCAATTTTCTATATTAGCTGGCTTTGAGGTACTTAGGCTTAATGTTATCTCATTTTGTTATCTTCTGTTTGGTTACAGGCTGATTCACTACGTGTACATGGGGTTGCAATCCCAACGGCTGTTGGGATACGAAACGTTCTTAGGCACATTGGAGCTCATAAGGATGGCAAACAAGTCAAAGTTCTTTGGATTAGTCTTAGAGAGGAACCGGTTATTAAATCCATCTTCTCCAACTTCTGCCAATATATAAACCCTAACCATGTTTATAGTGTAACTTATTGTTGCTTCCATATTCTTTCTTATTAACTTTCCCTTTACTACATTTGGCAGGTTGTATACATAAATGGGCGACCTTTTGTTCTACGTGATGTCGAGAAACCTTTCACCAATCTTGAGTACACGGTACAAAACCCTTGCCCCTCCTAGTTGTTGTGCATTAATAGCTTTTTATACATGTTCTACATTAGTTTGCTGGGTAGAAAGCTAATTAACAAAGTAAATCAGAAACTTGTGTCTGTGGAACTTTTCATTTGTGACCTTAAGCTTATGTTTCTGATCAGGGAATCAACAGGGTAAGGGTAGAGCAAATGGAAGCACGGTTAAAAGAAGATATTCTCATGGAGGCATCTAGGTATATATCTCACTTGGTCCTTTTCTATGACCTAACTTTGTTTGTGTCATTTTTTTATTTGGGCGTGCATTTGACAATTTTATTGGCAGATATGGGAATAAGATACTTGTCACTGATGAACTTCCAGATGGTCAGATGGTGGACCAATGGGAACCAGTCTCAGCTGATTCTTTGAAGACACTGCTCGAGGTAGGACATTGGAATGTGTATGATATAGAGTATGCACCCTTTTATGGGCTTTCCAGTTTCATACCATTATTTTTTACTTATATTCTTCTCTGGATCTAGGTTTACGAAGAACTGCAAGCTGAAGGCTACCTTGTCGATTATGAACGGGTTCCTATAACAGATGAAAAGTCACCAAAAGAAACAGATTTTGATCTGTTGGTAAGTCTTATGCTTACAAGATTAGTTAGCTAATTTATGTGGGTTACTTTGGCGAAACACCAGGCTAATTTATTTTTATGCCATTCCTCTAAGTTGACATCCTTGAATGATCTTATCTCTTTCCATTTGGTATTTGCTAGGAGCATAAAACTATATGGGGATTGCTATGTTCCTATCAATTTTTTTTTTAATACACTTTTATGTTTCCAGATTAGGAAGATATCTCAGGCTGACATTAATACGGAGATCATTTTCAACTGTCAAATGGGACGTGGACGTACGACGACTGGAATGGTGATTGCAACCCTGGTCTATTTCAAACGTACTGGAGCATCAGGTAGTTCATCATCTCCAACCGCTCAACATGCAAAGAAGCATATGAGAAGAGAATATAACAAATGCTCTTTCAGTGAATTATATTTTTATTCGAATAAAAAAGAAGAAGAAGAAGCTGAATTGGGGAAATCTTATTATTGGACTGTTTACTTTTAAACCGCTTTTGGAGTATCATATCTACGAGTGCTTTATTTTTCAGAGAGAAATGAAACACTATCGACTAGCCAAATAATCATCTCGCGACCCTCTTCTTTCAAGCCTGATCTTATGTATATCTAAGGCGCCACATATTTCTCGGGAAGAATATAGCATTATGTATGATTGATATTTAAGCCAGCTTATTATGGTATCTATTAACCTGTCATTTTTTCTTTGGTATATTATGTTCAATAAAGATCAAGGATTCCCAAGAAACAACTCTTTTGGGAGAATCTATAAAGCTGGTGAAAATATTACTGTTAATCTGCCTAATTCTGAGGAGGCAATCCGCAGAGGGGAATACGCAGTCGTTAGAAGTTTAATTAGAGTCTTAGAGGTACTTAGTCCCTTTCTGTTTTTCTTTATCTGATCATCTTGGTGATTCTGCTGCTTCTAACTCTTAACTGGTTTCATGATTTTAGGGCGGTGTAGAAGGTAAAAGGCAAGTTGATAAAGTGATCGACAAATGTGCGTCCATGCAGGTATCTGCGTTAAGTTTTATATACCCAAATTAAGTACAGATTCTAATATATAAGCAACTGTATAGTTTTTATTTTATGGCCTTTCACTTAGGGTAAAAGGTCTAAAGTTGATTCATGAATTAACTTACAGAATTTACGAGAGGCAATTGCAACCTATCGCAGTAGTATTTTGCGTCAACCCGATGAAAAGAAGAGAGAGGCAGCACTCTCATTTTTTGTTGAGTACTTGGAAAGATATTACTTCCTTATATGCTTTGCTGTATATCTTCATTCAGAGGGTTCTTTCCTCCAATCTGGTTCGCTTGGCCATGGCAGTTTTGCTGATTGGATGCGAGCTAGACCAGAGCTCTACAGCATTCTTCGCAGGTACTGACAAGCAGTTTATTCTTCTACAACTCTGAATCTGTTATCCTTCTGTTTGCTGTACCTCAGGTTTCCTTAGTTCAAGAAAAACTTATTTGAGAGATTTTTCCTATGTTAAAGTAGCTCTATGCAGTTGTATCTATTTACACCAATGTAAAAGAATTTGAATGCCAAAATTAACCTGATTCTCGTGTTTCAGACTGCATATTTTTCAGATGTCTCATGCAAGTTCATTTGCCTCTTCCAGGTTGCTCAGGAGAGATCCTATGGGTGCCCTTGGATATGCAGCTATGAAGCCTTCTTTGACAAAGATTGCAGAATCTACTGATGGGCGCCCTCACGAGATGAGTGTCGTTGCTGCGCTTAGAAGTGGCGCAGTTCTGGGAAGTCAAACTGTTCTGAAGAGTGATCATAGTCCTGGTTGTCAAATTTCAAGCCTACCAGAGAGGGTGGAAGGAGCACCGAATTTTAGGGAGGTTCCAGGATTTCCTGTGTATGGTGTTGCGAATCCAACTATAGATGGTATTCGATCTGTCATTGGAAGGGTTGGGAGTTCCAGAGATGGCCGGCCGGTTTTTTGGCACAATATGAGAGAAGAACCTGTTATCTATATCAATGGGAAACCATTTGTTCTACGTGAAGTTGAAAGGCCATATAAGAACATGCTAGAATATACGGTAATAATCTGTCTTTTGAAGTATATTTCATACTCAGATACTATTTAGATGCAATACCTTTGGGGGATTATCCTTAATCTCTCTTCACCTCTCATGAATTGGTTGGAAAGCTTACATAAATGCCTTTGTTTAGGGAATTGATCGGGATAGGGTCGAAGGAATGGAGGCTCGTCTGAAAGAGGATATTCTGAGAGAAGCTAAGCGATATGATGGTGCGATAATGGTCATTCATGAAACCAAGGATGGACAGATTTTTGACTTATGGGAACATGTGGATGCTGATTCTGTTCAAACACCCCTCGAGGTCTTCAAATGTTTAGAAGCCGATGGTTTTCCGATCAAGTATGCGCGTGTACCTATAACCGATGGTAAAGCTCCCAAAAGCTCAGACTTTGACACATTGACATCTAATATTGCTTCTGCTTCCAAAGACACTGCTTTTGTCTTCAATTGCCAGGTTGAGTTTCCGTATCTTAATCTGCTTGTGTATTTCAATATATTTGGTAATCCTCTTGAGCTAATCTGTCAAACTTAATGCATTTCGTTTTGCATTTCGGTATACACAGATGGGGAGAGGTAGAACAACCACTGGAACTGTCATTGCCTGTCTAGTGAAGCTCCGCATCAATTATGGGAGACCTATCAAGGTTCTTTATGACGTTCTGACCCATGAAATTGTGGATGAAGATTCCTCAAGTGGTGGTGAAGAAACTGGAAGTAATAACACTGAAGCAAGACCTCTTAGTTCAGGACGAAGAATTGAGGAGGAGCAAGCTCGTGCATTTGGAATGGATGACATCCTTTTACTGTGGAAAATCACTAGGTTATTTGATAATGGAGTTGAATCCCGTGAGGCGTTAGATGCTGTGATTGATAGATGTTCTGCATTACAAAATATTCGTGAAGCTGTTCTGCAGTACAGGAAGGTTTTCAACCAACAACATGTTGAGCCCAGAGTAAGGAGTGCTGCTTTGAAACGTGGCGCTGAATACTTGGAGAGATACTTCCGCTTGATTGCCTTTGCTGCCTATCTTGGAAGCGAAACTTTTGATGGATACTTTGTGGAAGGAGAATCTAAGGTGACGTTCAAGAATTGGTTACATCAGAGGCCTGAGGTGCAAGCAATGAAGTGGAGCATAAGGCTAAGACCTGGGCGATTTTTTACTATTCCTGTGAGTCAAATATCTCATATTCAGGCTGGGAAACTGTAATGTTTTCTTTATTATGGGCGTCACAACTTTGAATATTGTCATGTAGGAGGAATTGCGGGCACAACATGAATCGCAGCACGGAGATGCAGTCATGGAGTCAATTGTCAACGAACGGAGTGGTTCTGTCTTGGGCAAAGGTTCTATACTTAAAATGTACTTTTTCCCTGGCCAAAGAACTTCAAGTCGTTTGCAAATTAACGGTGCACCTCATGTATACAAGGTAGGAGGTTTCAAGGAAATGTGACTCTTGTACTCGTGGTTTCCTGATTACTGGTAACCTTAAAATGATCATACTTAACCTTCATTTCAGGTCGATAGATATCCTGTGTATAGCATGGCAACTCCCACAATTTCCGGCGCTAAAAAGATGCTCGCCTATTTAGGCACCAAACTAAAGGAAGAAGGTGGGGATTCAACAGAAAGAATAGTAGTAACAGACTTGAGAGAAGAAGCAGTTGTTTACATCAATGGAACTCCGTTTGTCTTGAGAGAATTGAGTAAACCTGTTGATACCCTCAAGCATGTTGGAATAACCGGTGCAGTGGTATGTATCAGTCACACCAAATAGTAATGCAAATTGCAAAAGCGGTTTTATTGATTTGTATTTTCAATGCAGGTAGAAAGCATAGAAACACGGTTAAAAGAAGATATATTGTCTGAAGTTCGAGAGACTGGAGGCAGAATGTTATTGCATCGTGAAGAATACAGCCCGGCATCAAATCAGTCTCGAGTTATTGGATATTGGGAGAATATTCAACCAGATAATGTGAAGACACCTGCAGAAGTATATGCTGCTCTGAAAGATGAAAATTACAACATTTCTTACCGGAGAATACCTTTAACAAGAGAAAAAGACGCATTAGCTTCCGATGTAGACGCAATCCAGTACTGTAAAGACGAGTAAGTGTCAATCATCTGTTTTTTTTCTTTAACATTTAATACATCTACCAAATCTGGTATGTTTTAACAAATGGGCACATTTTCAACACAGTTCTGCGGGGAGTTACTTGTTTGTATCGCACACCGGTTTTGGAGGGGTTTCTTATGCAATGGCCATTACTTGTCTCCTACTTCAACCTGGTCAGAACTTCACGGCTACAGCAACCACAAATTCTTCTACCTTAGAAGAAGATGATTCGCCTTCACGGGCTTGTGATGAAGAAGCGTTGAGTATGGGAGATTACCGTGACATACTGAGTCTCATAAGAGTGCTTTCTCATGGTCCGCAAAGCAAATCAGACGTGGATGGAATAATCGAACTGTATGTAAAATCGAATCTCTTTTTGACAAATTTTATTATCACTTTTAACAACGTCGCTCATGACTTTTGATAATTCTCTTGTTATTTGATAGGTGTGCTGGTGCAGGACATTTGAGAGAAGACATCGTTTACTACAGCAAAGAACTCAACAAGCTTCCTATTACGAAAGATGAAAACCGTTCGTACATCATGGACATGGGTGTTAAAGCCTTAAGGTTAGTTTACTTAACTCCAAACCGAAAAAAACAAACCGCTTGGGTTTCATTTTCTTAACCAAATATTGTTTTGTTTGTTTCCTTGTATGAACAGGCGCTACTTTTACCTGATAACATTCAGATCATATCTCTATTGCACATCCCCGGAAGAAATGAAATTCTTGGAGTGGATGAAGTCGCGGCCGGAACTTGGACATCTCTGCCATAACCTCAGGATAGATAAATGATTCGAGTGTTTTGGGTCTCAGTTTCCATACATATATATATGATATATAAGAGATGTAGGCAAAGGTTATGTTGTTTGGTTTATATGCAGCTTTTAGTGTGTAAAAAATTTGTATAGCTTTCTCTCCCTCCTCTCCTGTGTTTTGCTTTGTAGAGAAGATCTCTGTTTATTTGCCTTGTTATATGGCTTGCTTAAACCCTCTAGCTGACTAAGCAGGTTTACTCTCTAATGAATAAGCTTCTTTATTTCCTTTATTTTTAAAACCAATTTAATTAATCAAATAAAATACATATATAAACCACGCAATTTTACACTTTCTTTGGAGCAAGCTTAGATTTGATCTTTTCGATTTCCTTCGTCCCGATCTGAAACGCCGTCGTCAAAACGTTATTAGGAATCGCCGGAGTTGCCGTGAAGAGCGTGGCGGCGATCGATTGTGTTCCCGGTAATTGACTGTTGAAAGCAGAGATCACAGACGCTGGTTTCGCTTTGTCGTTGTTCTTCTGGTAATGAACCAATCCTCTCGGGAAGACGAAAACTTCTCCTTTCTTCACCGTCTTAGCGAATAGCTTGTTCGCCGTCGTGATGAATCCGACGTCAAGCTCGCCTTCCAATACGAAAATAACTTCTGTGGCGCGTGGGTGCGTGTGCGGCGGGTTTAAACCTCCTGGAGCGTAGTCGATACGCGCGAGTGAGACTCCGAGTGTGTTGAGCCCTGCGATCTTCTCTACGTTTGCCCCCGTGACGGCAGAACCCACGGTGTTGTTAACGACGGCGGGTTTTCCGATCCCGGCGAAGAAAAAATCAGAGGCGGTGATGTTTGATTCCGGTTTACATGTAAACCCATTCACTTTTATCACTACATAATCCCAAAGTAAACCACATTTGGATTTAGTTTCTTCATATATCACTCAGAGTAAACACAAAATTTAATGTGGATTTCTATATATACAATACAACTAGAGCATGTAAAATCCGTTATATCAGATTTGAAAAATAATCCTAAAATGTAAAATTTTTAAATTAGAATATACTATAAGTTATGTGTACCTGAAGAGCGATCTGCAACGCATAGATCTTGAAGCGTGTCAGGATCGTAAGCAAGAGCAATCATAGTGAGAGATAAGAAAGCAAAGAAGAAGCCAAAACATCTCGAGTCCATGATTTTGATTTGAAGCTCTAGTTTTGCAACTGTGATATCTCTTTTATGTCTCGATTGGATTGTTATATATATATATATATTTGAATTTGTTGAGGAAAATTATGCAAAGCTAAACTAACTTAAACGCAAAGCAAAACTGGAGTTGGAAGAGAGATGTGATGTCGTTTTCTTATACATGTGATGTTTATTTCTTTTAACTTTTAAGTTTTGGTTTTCTTTTTCTCTAATTCTAGGCTTAAACCGGATTATTGTATTCAAGATCATATTAGATTTACAACAAGTGAAGTTTCATTTTACTTGTCAACTCTTTGTAAGAGGAGGAATTGGAAAATTAATTATACAAGAAGTGAGATTTTCCTTGAGAGGCCAAGTATTTGTAAATTAGCAAGAAAATATCTCGTTGGGCTGGGTCTGATAGATATCAAATAGGCCCAGTTTTCGTAATCATTGCTGCTTAAACTAGCGCTAGTGATATTTTTTTTTTTTTTTGAAAATGTCGCCTAAACCCAAGAAAATGTCTTGTTGGGCTGGGCCGGGCCTGGTAAAGGCCTAATAATTGCGGCGTAAGTGATGCTAAGGATACGAAATCCACATTTTTGCTAACTTAAAAACAAGGCTCAAGGCGGTTCTCTTATCTAGAAGAGATTACTTTACTAGAGAGTAGAGACTATTGTCTAAGCGAACCAACAAAGTCTTCTTCTTTATTCGATCAATGGCTTCTTCGTCTTCAATGCAGATGGTTCACACTTCCCGCTCCATTTCCCAGGTTCGCAACTTATCCCTACATTTTATGCTTTTAATTCTTAAAAGTATATACCTTTTCTTCACTTTTCACCAGCAATGGCGTCTGTTTTGGCTTTACTGTGTGTTTAGTATTGAAGCAGGAAATTTCATTGGATATTAATTCTGTTCTTGTTGGGGTTTTTTGTTGTCTTAAATCTCTTTGTTTGGTTTTGTGTGTAGATTGGGTTCGGTGTTAAGTCGCAGTTATATTCCGCGAATCAAACATCTCAATCAGTTTGCTTCGGAGCTCGTTCCTCTGTAATTGCATTATCTTCGAGATTGCACTATGCATCAACTTTTCCCATCAAGCAAATTTCCGGAGCTTATGCGACCAACAAGCACCGGAGAACCGCTTCTGTTAAATCCATGGCGGCTGTAAGACTTAGATTTCCCCCCCAAAACAAAAAATTAATCTTGCTTATGGATAATTTTGTTGATTCTTGAATTTGTGGATTTGTTTTTATAGGAAGAAGAAGTAACAGAACTTCAAGCTAAAGTGACAAACAAAGTTTACTTTGATGTGGAAATTGGAGGTGAAGTGGCTGGAAGGATTGTGATGGGTCTCTTTGGAGAAGTTGTGCCTAAAACCGTTGAAAACTTCCGTGTCTTGTGTACTGGTATATACATCTCTCTCTATCTTCAACTGTGAAATTTTTTATGTTTAAAGTTTGGAACTTTATAGATAAACACAACCGTTGACCAAAGTAAGTTGAAATTTTCAGGTGAGAAAAAATATGGGTACAAGGGTTCTTCGTTCCATCGTATTATTAAGGATTTCATGATCCAAGGAGGTGATTTCACTGAGGGAAATGTAAGTCTTTTTCGAGAAATTACATTACTATAAGACTGTTTGTTATTTATTTGATATTTCTTTCTAAATCGTTCTTTTGGATATGGCCTCACAGGGTACTGGAGGTATTAGTATTTACGGTACCAACTTCGAAGACGAAAACTTCACCCGTGAGTGTTATTAACAAAGAATTATTCCGATTTTCCGTGCTTCTTCGAGGTTATTAGTGCTTTTGAGTTATTGTTTTCTGCATTTGTAGTGAAGCATACTGGACCTGGAATCTTGAGCATGGCAAACGCTGGTCCTAATACTAATGGAAGCCAGTTTTTCATTTGCACTGTCAAGGTAAAGATTCTCAACTCTTCACATCGTCCATAAAGTTATCCATCTTTCATATGTTTGCCTTTGCATTTTGATTCAGATTTATTCACAAATTTGTCTTCTCTGTTTTGCTTTTGTTTAGACTCCATGGTTAGACAACAAGCATGTTGTGTTTGGACAAGTGATTGAAGGTATGGAGCTTGTGAGGACTCTCGAGTCCCAGGAGACTCGCGCCATGAATGTTCCCAAGAAAGGTTGTAGAATCTATGCATGCGGAGAGCTCCCGATAGAAGCTTGAAGATCACAATTAACCGGTTCATTGTCATTGTGATCTTTGTTCTGTTTTTCTTTTTTTTTCCTATTATTTGAGGAATCCAAAACACCAAAAAGCCAAAGATGATCAAATTCTAGTCTTTTTCTTTTTTTCCTTTATTTTGGATACATGAGTTAAAAAGTACAATTAAGGTTCTCTTAATCGATGTGGGATTCTTATTATTAGACCGTCTCTCTAAGCATGGACCATGGCTGCAACCGCGGCTTGCTGAACAATTGGCTCGAGCTTCTCATCTTTGTTGTCTTCCCCCCATAAGTCAGGTATTGCTTCCTTTATGTTATGAATGCTGCTTAGTGCATAGTCTGCACCTGGAACTAGCACCGAGTTTCCCACGAACACGGTTTTTATCCCCGTTGCTTTAGCACTAGCGATGTTACGAATGCTGTCATCGAAGAATATCTGAAAAGAAAAAGAAAGAGACTTTTGAGTTTGGTATCTGAAACAGTGAAAGATCCTTGTGACTTTTCTTTACCGTTTTGCGTGGATCGACTATATTTGCAATACGAATGGCGGCTTCAAAGGCTTCAACAGAGGGTTTACAGAGGATCTGAGTCTTAGAATCAGAAGAAGGGTTTAGAGTTTCGAAGCAAATGATTCCTTCGAAGCAATCCTCTAGACCCAATCTGTTAAGGGCTCGTGTCGCGTGAGATTTGTCTGCGTTAGTAAAGATCTGAGGAGAAAAAGAGAAACAAAAAAAAACAGAGGATAAGAAAAAGGAATCAACGGAGGATTCTGAGTAAAAAGCTTGAAGACGGAAGAAACTTACGATTTTACGATGAGGCATAGAGAGGAGAAGGTTACGGAGAACAGGATCAGGTTTGAGTTTTTCGTACGGAAGTCTTCCATGGACATATTCATGGAACTCATCGTTGTCGAATTCGTAACCTAGAAGCTGTAAAGCAAGGTTCTGTTTTGGTTTGGTATAGAACAATTTTGGAAAGGTGATTGAGAAATGACTTTACCTTGAGACCAGCCATGGTGGTTCCATACTCTTTGTAAAGATCCAAACACATCTTTGGAACTTCACTCTCTTCGATTTCGAGCTGGTTAAGCATGAACTCTGCAAATAATTAAAAAGACAGTAACCAAAATCATAAGAAACTCTGTAATATATTTATGGCGGTTAAAAATTAAGAAAGATTCGATCTTGAAATGTTAATCTCTTTTCCTTGGATGTTCTTTCGACAAGCTAAGTTGATTCCGATGCTCAGAGGGTATAGAGTATCGTCCAGGTCTGCAACAACAACAAAAAAACAAGAGTTTTTGTTACTTTTCGTAAGTTGCATAAGAGAAGTCAGGTTGAAGATGATGGGGTTTATATGCGTATTACCAAAGAACAAGCACTCGTAATTAGCTCCAAATCTATCCATCTTTAATCCAGTCGAAGAAAATGCTGAAAGGTGTGTGAGAGAGAGAGCTTATGATCAATGTGAAGGAGTTGGCTATATTTATATACACAATTCAAAGGACGCATAGAATATTTGGTTATTGCTAATTCATATTATTATCTTTAGTTGTTAAAAGTTGCACAACACGAATTATTTGATAACGAAATGTGTTTCACGTACATGTGTATGTAAAATATTACAAACTATATTATTTTAAAAGAATTATTACGACTATCAGAATTAAAACACAACCATATTGGTTTGAAAAACATACGATAACATTGTTTAATGTTTTTAGAGTTGTCTCTATTCTGTGTCTATTCACATGCATGATCAAAATATGAAATAGTGTTGAGAAAGCATAATTGTTGATGGTGACTTGGCGATTATGATAAATGATCCACCATGTTCTTTATACGCTGATGCGGGCAATAAGATGAGGTGTTTAGCATATACTATTATTTTTTATCATTCATATTATTTTCTTAGTCATTACCCACTTTCCGTGACCTGCCATTTTCATTTTCTACAAGTATAATGCAAAACAAATGGGTCAAAAATAAAGGTGAACAGTGACATTTCAGCTTTATTTTAACAAGCAAATAAACGTTTAATTTTGGAAAAACATAATAAAATTGCATTTTCCGTGTATTAATATTATGAGTACAAAATCAGAAAGAATTAGATTCGGCATTGTGGGTAATTGTTTTATACGACGAGGAACATGTTAGATCTGGGACCTAATATTCTTGATCTTGGTATTACCTTTTTCTATGACAATAGAATATCATGATTTTTCCATACTTGAAAATATAAACTAGAACAAAAATCCTAGAATTTTGTTTTTAATGAAACAATATAAATTTTATTTTATTGCGTGAATAGTGTAAAAAGACTTTATATAGAAAAAAATATGAAGTATTTAACATTAGTTTATTAGTTTATTAGTACATAGTAACTTCAAGGCGGAAAAATTAATACTTTTTTAATTCCGTTCGATTTTATAAAAAGTTTTGGCTAATTCCGTTTCATTTTATAAGAAATTTTGGCTAAAAGCGCGTAAATTAAGAAATCTACTTTTTTTACAAAGTATCATTTATTGTTTTATTTTAAAACCATTTTTTTCCAACAATTATAATATAATTAAAACGGTTCAGAAATTCAAACCGGCAGAAAAGAGTTTACATGCATAACAAATTGCGGATAAGGTTTTGCACTACGTGCTAACTTATCCGTTTTTGAATTTAAAGTACAAAAAATTAAAGAAAGCGAAAAAAGAGAATATATTCTTGATCCTCATGAGATCATCCAGGTGTGTCGAGAAAGCAGGCTAATCCGCCGGTGTAGACACCATCTTCACCAACTCGGAGAAATCTGTTAAGAATGCTACTTCTGTTTTTTGTAGTGCGATGATACTTGTCATGCCCCATATAAAAGCTTATAACTCGGCTTGCAAAGGGAAGAGACACCTACGAGTGTTACATGTCCCCATAGTTAATCTCTCCACACCATCTTGAGAGCAGAACCACCATAATCCTGAGAAATTGTCCGTCTCCTTCCACGAACCATCTACATGACATCGACACTCTTTAAAAACTGACATATGAGACAATGGTAAAACATCAATACCCTGAGAGATTTGAATAATTTCATCATTATCTTTAATTTGTGCCGATTCCCAAGCTAAAACTTTAGTTTCTGCTAATTATAAAGTTTCTTGCGGGTTTCTATCGATATTTTAAAAAACTTTATCATTTCTATCTTTCCATATATACCACAAAATCCAAGAAAAACTATCGTCTTTAAAAATTCCAAAAAATTTTCCGAATATATGATCCATATTTGTGAAAAGCGAATTTCTTGGAAATCCAACTACCGATGATATTTTTGATAATGTCCATACTTGTATTATTGGCGGACATTCAAAAAGAGTATGATTGACTATTTCTTCCTCCGCACCACACCGAACACAGTGGATGTCATAATTTAATCCTCTTTTTCGAAGATTCGAATTAACCGGTAAACAATCCGTAATAGCTTGCCATTAACTTTAAAACCATTCAACCAATCAAAATTGATGTTTTGCATAAAAACTTGCAAAACATCTAATAAAATTGAACAAGTAAAATAAGTTAAAACACCTTATAAAATAGAATGAAGGGAGTATATTGTAAAATATAAGAATTATATGAATGTATCCACCATTAAAATAAGGAGAAATGAATCAAATCTGCATATAATACAAAGAATGAATGGTTAGCTGATTCAAAGAGCACTTTTAATTATAATAACTATTTTGAAAGCCTAAACCCAGAAGTTGAGTTAATGACATTGATTATCTATTCAACTATTCATTTTCTTCATGTTGGATTCTAAACCGGAAGAACCGGAGACTAGCGTGCGGTGCCCTTCTTCATTCCTCAACGGCGTCAAGCGAGCGTGTTTCTTAGGTCCTGAGTGGGGCCCATTGAAGTCTTCTTTCTATTTCCACGTCAGACCGACGCAATAAATCTAGAATACGTGATTATTTATTTATTCATTAATTCCCTGGGAATGAGTACGCAAAAAGAGGAGGACACATTTAATTTAAATTTTAAACCATAAACATGCACTTGCCCATTCTATAATATGCCAAATCAGTAAACAAATTTATCAGCTTCGTTAGCTT
>VBRH01000018.1:158404-206421 GCA_014578085.1 Cardamine resedifolia | reverse complement strand
AAAAAAAAAAAAAAAAAAGTGAGTTGATGTTTTTTACCGTTTTTGTATTTCCATTTTTTTTTTATGTTTTCCTTTTTTTCTTCTCCTTGTAAAAGAGTTGAGTTGGTGTTTTTGTTACCTACCGTTTTATTATATTTCCATTTTTTTAATGTTTTCCTTTTCTTTAAAATGACGTGTTTTCCTTTTTTTTTTTGTCTTCTCGTCGTAAAAGAAGTGAATTGATATTTTCCATATATTTTTTTCAAAGTCGTAAATCGTAATGTTTTCCATTTAAATAAAAAAAAATCTAAATTATTATATCCATCATTACGTTATGTTGGGTCTAGTGGCTTCTTTTAGGCCATTTATATTTGTTTTGTCTCTCAGGCGGGCCAATTCGTAAGAAAGAAGGATTTGCCGAGTTAATTTTATGCTTTATACAAACGTCGAACAGTGCTATAGCGCGTTATTCAAACGGCAGAGCATGTGGATTCGAGAACTCGTTGGGGACTTGGCTTTCTCTCCGACGATCATCTTCCTATAAAAACTTGTGCGGCGGGAAATCGACATTCAAATTCGTAAGATTCCGTCGAAAATCCTGTACATTCGCAAGTCTAGAAGTTACTCTTCCTCACCACTGTTTGATTTTTAACGTAAAAGCAAAGAAAATGGAATCGGATTCAGTGAAGGAGTTGATACGAAGGGAAGTTCCAGATTGGGACGATGAGGTAGTGGCGACGGCCAGATTCAAGGCGTTTAGTGGGCAGAGATCCGATTGGGAACCCAAGTTTCAGTTTTGGCGCGATTTGATCCTCAAGGTTTCGCGTGAGTTGGGACTATTCATTATTGATCCTGTCCAGGTCGGTTCAATCGCTTTTTGATTCTACCGGAAATTTAATCTCCTAATTAGGTAGAAAGAAGTGATTTTTTGTATCTCTTTTTGTTCCCAAAAGGTGAAGAAAGCGTGGTTTGATCGAGGAGGAATGACACCTTTATGCATTGATCATGTATTGGTGAGTTTCTCATGTATATACTATATATATATATATATATATATAATTTTTTTTTAACTTGAGATTTGATTACAAGTTTCTATTTTTTATCTTTGTCGTTTTCAGTTATTGATGCATAATGAAGGTGATGTTGTGCGGATTAGTGATCTCGAAGATCCGGGTAGTGGCCGTATTTCTCGTTTATTCAAGACAGTGAGGAATTTAATGGCTCAACAGTCAGTGAAGCCTGGAGAGATTCTGGATAATGAACTTGTTATCGTCCCACTCTTGAAGGTGCTTCTTCTGTTCCTTCTCACTTTCAACTATCTATTTCTTGTTTTGAAGTTCAAAATCTATGTCTGATTTAACGATATATAGGTCTGGGGTTTTGATTTTATACATGGAAGTATATCTAATGTGTCATATAATGATTGAAATTGTAAGTTTATTGTATTCAATCTATGGCTGATATAAATTAGGTCTTATTGTAATGTCTAGGAGAAGGCGGCTGATGTGGTGAAACTATTATCTGAGGGACACTGGACGTCTTCTTGTGTTGTCACACTGAACAAGTTTCGAAATTTTTGCAACGGTTCCAATGAGGCATCAGCTGTTTTGAGTCACTTGTCAGGGTTTGGAAAAGCGCATAAAATCTCTGTCAATAGGGGAGAACTGATTGAGGTTGGTTATTACTATCCATATTTTCTTTGGTCTTATATCAGCTGTCTGATGGAGAGATTTGTTAGTATAGTATGGTATCTATGGATTTCTAATTGAGCACTGCTCCTTGAGATATATCTGGTCAATAAGCATGTAAATATCTTGCTTGATTGATGTTCCATGAAGTTTCTCATTTAATTACACATTCCAGTTATAATAAAAGAAAGAGGCCAATTTGACGAGTTTCGGAAATTAGACTCAGTTCAGGCCAAGGCCTAAGCATAGTGTTCAAATCCAACATACTTGTGTTGTGTGTTTGCAGGGTGTTAAAGTGTCCTTTTCACAAGCAGCACTTCCCACTGTCTCAACTATAGACTTTGATATTCTGCACTTGCTACGGACTTCAGAAAAGCTTCAAGATCAACTTGAAGTGTTGGACCAACGTTGTGAAACGTAACACCTTCTGATTTTTGATCTGTGTCGAAATGGTTTCATTTTCTCGTACATTGATCATAGCCTTGGAAAAATATTTTTTTCGTAAATGGTAAAATAGATAGAATTCAAGTGTTGTTGACCTTTTTTTTTTCCTTTTGAAGGTCAAGGAAATCAGCGCTGGCATCTCTAAAATCTGGATACAAGAAAGTTGCTCTCAGGCATGCAAGGGAATTGAAGCTGGCGACTGAGAGCAGAGAAAAGTGCACGTCACTTCTGAACAGAGTAGAGGAAGTGTTGAAGACTATAGCAGATTCCGAATCAACGAAAATGGTATTTTAAACACACAGAACCCCCATAGGTCGAACTTATCATGTTCGGGGTCTATATAATAACATCCATTATGGATTTAGAAATATCTCTTCGTGTTTGGCAGGTCTCAGAAGCAATCAAAACTGGAGCCAGGGCTATGAAGGACATCAAGATCAGTGCAGATGAAGTTCATGACTATCTGGAAGAAATTGAGGAAACTATTGAATCTCAGAAGCAAGTCGTAAAAGCTCTTGGTGAGTGGTGTTTTGTCGTCTAAACGTACATACACGATTACTCCATCAACTTTTATGTTTAGCTATATTTTCTGTTAATGTGGCAGAATCAGCTCCATATCCAGATATTGATGATGAAGATATCGAAGAAGAATTCTTGAAACTAGAGATGGAGCTTGAAAGCGAAAGTTCCCAGGTCCAACTAGGGACTTCAGATACTGCAGAATCACTGACTGAGATGTTCTCAGAGCTTAAACTTGGCAATACAAAACAAAGACTGGAAGAGCAAGCTTCTGAGCCAGTTCGGATGAAAGATAGCGGAAAAAAGATTCTTGAAGCAGCATAGTTGAACAATACATCTTCATTGTGGTGTGATCTCTTCTTCTCTTCCAAAGTAATTTTGTAAGCTATGCCCCTTGTTAGGATTCATCAAGAAACGAAAGCTTCACTCCATTGTATAAACTCAGGAGCTTGTTTCATAAACAGAACAGATATTTTGATCACTCCGGTAGTTGTTGATAATCTACAGATAATTATAACATGTAGTCTGTCATCAGAAGGAAACTAGTACTCCGTATTCTTATTATTATTCTAGCTCTTCTCCGATATGTTACATGAACTAGAAAAGCTAACGCTAAAAAAGAGAAACTTCCATAGTAGTTGTTTCTGATGCTGTAGTGCTCTTTTCGATCTATATGGATCACCTTGAGATGACTCTAGTGTTCTCTCTACTTACTCGAGAAGAAGATGGCCGTGAATCAGAAGGTAACTCTCATCACTCTGTCTATTTCATCTTGTCACGGTTTTCCAGATTACTTACCAGAGGTGGAGTTTGGTAGTTGATTAGGGAAAGTAACACATGATGGTGGGACAGATTGGGGGTAACAGTTATCCATTGGAGTGAAAAATGCAGAGTTTTGCATTGGCATTAGTCCAGGATGGTTAAGAAACCTTAGCATATTTGCTGCATCAGATGCTCCAGGCAGGCCGGGTCCTGGAAGAGGCGCAGGCATAAACTGTGGTACGCCCATTTGCGTACATGTTGCTAGACCCATCTGAGAGTAATCCAGCCCCATAGGAAACATCATTGATGGTGTAACAAATCTGAAACCCATCGTCATCATCTACAACTCAAGATTTATATACAGGTTAGAACAAGATTCCTTGGATTGAATTTGTAAATTTTAAAGAAAAAAAAAATTGTTGTTGGAGGTATTTGTTAATTATACCTGAATTTGATATTGAAGGGTCGCCATATAATTGATTGCTTCATCCAACGTTGACTCGGTGTCGTCCTATCAACAGTTAAGCATCATTAGCTATAATGGTAGACTCTCAAGAAAGGTTCTGTGATAAATTTAATTAGTTGGTTCTTGTGGACAAACCTTGTGAGAATTAGGTAGAAGATCCTGCAAAGTACGCATTCTCTTGTTGATATCTTTTCTTTGCTTCTGTTTTGCATTTTACCAAATCAGATTCAGTTTTTTACTAATTTGCTTTGTAGTTGAATGAGATTACTTACGCTTCGTTTTCTTTTGACCAAAGCTTTTCTTGTTCTTGCAGAAACTTGTGGTCTCACATCATCATCATCTAGACTCTGCGTTGAGACAAAAACTATCTTCAGACAAGAACCTAACCAAAACCAACAAAATCTGTGAACCAATCCTCTTACACTGCTTAGATACCATGATCCTTCACTGTCTTCAGTGAAATCTGTGTAGGAAGTGTGAAAGCCCGATTTCACCGACCATTCAGAAACCACAGATTGCTCATCTGGAGGTATGAAGTCGATATTGTTTTGGTAATCATAATCAGTTACATGTTTATTGCTTTTTAACATATTTGTTTCATCTGCAGCAGAAACAACAACATCATGTTCTTCAACAACCTGTGTGCCTCCGAGATTCTTGATGGAACCACCACAACAACCAAGGATACTCTTCTTGAAATCCTCGTTATACTCGGCCTCATACAAATCCATGATCGATATCTTACGTTGATTCTGCAGAAAAACGTTGGATCTTTGGCTCTTTGCAAGAATCTGCCCATTCTCAAACACCAGCTCCATATACTCGGGATCATGTAACCTGCAACAATAAGAACATCATCAGCATCAACATCATCATCTACATGTATACATATATGTGTGTGTGTGAAATCAAGAACTTAATTTGGTCTGAAGGTTGATGATGAGGAAGTCATATTTGTCTTGTTGAGTGATCCAAAAAGCCTTGTCTTCAATGGAAGTAAGCAAGTGAAAGCTAAACTTTCTTTTGTTGTTATCAACTTCAGCCTCTTTCCTTTAGCTCTTATATTTCGCTTTTGTTTATTTTTCCTTTTATCATTATTGTTTTTTCTCAAGTTCTTTTGTTTTTTATTCTCAGGTGCAATTAATTTCTCAGTACACTACTGTTTATATTTCGTGCTAAGTCGAATCTTAGCATCTTTTAATACTTTTTTTATTATAAAATATTTATTCAAGGGGTGTCGTTTCCTTCAAACGAAATCACATAAAATAAAATACAATCAGATAAGAGGTACAAAAAAACAAAAACAAAAAAGAATAGAGATATACATTAGTCAAAATGGCAGATTGCCACAACATAGACAAATATCTTAGTGAAACAACAAAAAATATATTTCCTCAAGTGTTCGTGATACCCCACAAATCGATAAACATGATAATTTAAGCAATATAAGAGATTTTGTTGTATATAAACAGAATTACAACAACAAAAATCCAACTGTTGAAGAGTGGAGAGAGATAGAGAACGGGCCAAAAGGCCCATGTGGTTGTGGGAAGACCTTTCACAATATAAGGACAATGAAGAATGGGCTGGGCCCACCACAAAATATTAACGGGACCCACAAGGTGTTTTGGACGCATTCTCCTGAAAGGAAAAAAAGTAGAAGAGGTAAAAAGAAGGGCGTGAAGGTCACGTGAAAGCCACGTGATTCATACTACCTTTGTCCCCTTTTGCATTTATATTTCGACACTTGTCCTCCATAACAATGACTCATTCATGCATTCTTTTATTTATTGATTTATTCTCATTACTATTCGCTATTTTGATATATTATTTACCTTTGCCAAGGTTGTTCTATAAATATCTCACCTTTGGCATGAGATATTAATGCTTATAAAGATGTGAATAGAGATTTACGATTCATAGATAGAGAGATAAAAAAAAAATCATCTGTTATAGTAATTTGCTACCGTCACGCAATAATAAATTATGGTATACGAAAATATTATTTGATACATAAAAACATAAAAAAATTTGAACATAAAAAAATTTGTATAGAAAATATAACATAGAGAATGATGTCTATGGTGTATTATATATGAAAATAGAAAACAAAATTTATATAATTTGCATAAGAATAAGAACTGACATTTAAAAAAGATAATGTCATTAAATTTGAATTAATTACTAAAAACTATACTCTAAATTTGGGTTTAAAAATTCAAATAAATTATTTTAGAGAATATATACCCTAAACACGTATTGAAATCTAATTTTTCAATGGCAAAAACGAGAGACTAGATATTAAGCAGGGATCACTAAAATAATACTATTTCAATATACTTTTGATCAACTACAGTGTCACATATGGGAAAATTATTAATAAATAATATTTTAAAACAACAGTAAAATTCAGATGGAAAGCACATTTAATTAAGTAGTTAACGGTATATTTTTGCAGTATTTTTACCAGAATTCGACTTTGGTAAATTAATTTTTTTTTTTGTAAAATAGAAATTTATGTATTAGAGCTTATCGATTCAAATTATGTCAAATGATGGGAAACAATGTAAAACGTTTTGATCTAAACACACACACACAATGGGTGGGCCTTAATAAGGCTTTCACCTTGTCAATCTGAAAATAAACTAAAAAAACTAGTACTATGTAATTATATCGAGAAAGCAAATCAAATGTTATTTGGAAGATAAATGACGTCATAAAGAGTCGAAGTTGAAGAGGAGCATAATGTCACACACCCACACGTATCATTATCATGTTTTAAGCTTTGCGAATTACTATATAAAAATTCCCAAATCAATCGCGGGGTTAGCGCGTAATCTAAAGCCTAAATAATTGGAATAAAATATAGTATCAATACTTCTATAAAAAGGCACGCACGTAAAACCTCAATAGTAACACGCACGCACACACCCCGTATCTTTGCTTTATCGAGTTTCATGCATTCATATATCATTAATGTATTAAGCTTCAACTAACTTAAATATAGAATATATGAAAAGAACATTACTAATACCTCACTAGATTGCTCTTCTAGACTACTTTAATTTCGAGACCAAATCTAATTCTTCCTCTTTTTTTGTAAACTTTGGGTTTTGATAAAATACAACATGTTTTCACTCGGTTTTTAGGAGAAAATCGATATACCTTCTCTTTTGCAGCTAGCAATAAGGTAAACTTTTGTAGGGTTTAGAACTTTAGATACTATTCCCTCTGTTTCAAAGAAATTGGTGTTAAAGATGTTTACACAAATTAAGAAAATAATCATTACTTTTTTTAAAATATATTATTTTCTTTCACTAAAAATATTCTAATAATTATAATTCAATAGTAATATAGTAAATATAATTATTTCCAATCATTACATCTTAAAACTTATAATTTCTCAATAAAAATAAAAATAAAAACTAGAAAGTTAATCTTTATGAAACAAAATAAAAGAGGTAGAACATCAATCTTTCTAAAACAGAGGGAGTATAACATTTTCATCAAATAACATTGTTGAGTTGTTTGATTGTGATAAATAGACAGAATTTTTCTAAATTGTTGGATTGTTGGAGAAAGTTGAGTTTTGTTATTTGAATCTGAATCATAAAAACAAAATTCAAATTTATAATTTCCATATTCTTTTGGACTTCCGTAATTAATTTCACAATTATTAGTTAATTAAACAATACTACAAATATATAGTAGACTGTAGACATAAAACTGACAAATATTAATTATGTTTGGCTCTTAGTTAGTAATATTTTCTCATTTAATATAAACGTTACTTGATATTTATGTAAAGCATGTGAGATATATTCAATCAATATTATTTATCATAATAATATAAAACAAAAATTGACCAAAATATATAGTCTGGTTTGTGTATTTTCCTTGTGTCTATATTCAAATTCAATTTCTCATTATATGTGTCGATAAAATCATAAAAAACAACTCCCTATTTTTATTTTTTTTTGTTTAAATTTTTTACGTTTATTAAAAACAATTGATTTTTCTGTTTTATTTTTAATTAATGTTTATTTAGTTTTATTTCATTGGTTAAGACAAGAACAAAACTAAAAAATTTATCAAACATCTACATTGAAAATTTAAGACAACAAATAATATTAAACAAATTTCAAACTCTAAAATTACATTTAAATTAAAACAGAATGGTATTTATTAGAAAAAAAAATAGTAGCTTTTAAGTCATTCATCACTCATCAAACGGAATATTAAGAGTAAGTTCAACGGTATCTATCGATTAGAAGGTGCATTGCATATGGGTTTATCTTATTTGTTAAACTTTAAAGAATGACTAAGAGAATTTGCTTATTGTGGTAAAAAAACCTGTCCACATATATATATATATATATATATATATTAATTAATTTAGATATAATAATTGGTCTTGCATGTTGGTATGGTCAACTTTGTGACCAACGAAAGCAAAAAACGAGAAAAAATGGAATGAGTTGGCCAACAGGAGAGGCTACAAAGAGTCACGAGACATGCAATCATCCTGATTTGAAGCCAGCCCATGTTTTTACTGACAAGCAAACACATTGCAGTAAAGTCGAGTTTCATAATTTGCGATAGACATAAAGTAAATTATTCTTTTCTTTTCTTTTTTCAAAAAAAAGGGAAAACTGATCTCTTTCAACTTAATGATTTATAAAAGGACCAGACATTATCATTAAATCTTGAAACTAAAAAACTATGAGTGCCTTGAAATCTGAGAGTCACTATTTTTCTTTTGAAATTAGTTTCTATGTATTTATGTTTCTTTTCGAAAATAATAGTATTCTCTATTGGTAGAAAACCCTCTTTTTTTTTTGGTTAAAATTAGAAAAACTTTCCTCTATAAATTTCAATTCTCCATTTTCTCATATTTTTTTCATTCAGTTAAAAAGTATGGTTTAATTTTCTCGGAATCGACTTTTCTATCTATGTCAATCTTTGATATTTCGAATATTCTAAATCGGTTTTTGGAAAATTCGTACGTTGTATCAGTCAATCCGATCCAAAGAAAAATACGGACCAAATATATGCAACATATTGGTAATCTAGAAACAAAATAAATAGAAGAAGAAAAAATATAAAACAATAATAATAATTGAAGGGGACAAAGAATGGTGTAGAGAAAAGTTTGAAGAAGAAAGAAAAAAAACAAAAACAAAAAAAAGGTGAGGAATGGTGATGGTGATGGTAATGGTAGGGGTGGTGGGGAACATATCTCTTCTTTATCTTTTTTCACTTGCTTTCTTCTCTCTCTCGAACATGTTTAGAGTTTCTTTTGGTTCAAGCTATATCTTCTTTCTTTTCTTTTTTCTTTAAATAAAATTTTATGATTCATTTTCTTTGTTTCTTCTTTCTAAAATCGATTTGGTTCTTCGAACCAAAGTACTTAAACGATATCTTCGCAATAAATGTCGGTTACTCTGATACCGACACTTAGAATTTAAATATTTCGGGTTCTAAAATTTTGTTTTAAATTCATATGCATGTGTATGCTTAATACTACTTAATAGTAATATATTAGAGTCGGAATCGTTACAATTATTTCGAAGTCATGTACAACTTTTTGTCCCATAAAAGACATGTGTTTTTATTTTATTTTAAATCAAGGTCTTAAATTCGAATATATTAAAAATTGGGATATTAATAAGAATTCTTGAACCGAGACCATGTTCGAATCAAAAAGTTGTACATACTCAAAAACGTCCGGACGTTTGATTTAATGGTAAAGATTCAACTTTAATTAGAACAATGCTAACAAAAGAATCTGTAAAACATGCTCCCCTTGAAAGAAAAAGGAAAGAGTTTGTGATCATCTTGATTGGTCAAGAAGAAGCTAAGGAGTGAATGTAGAAGAAGTAGAATAGTGGAGGCGACAAAGAGAGGAGACACGTGGAAAAAGGCACGTGACGTGGGGAATGTGAAATGTTGTCGATGGGCAGTGGTCTCGTGCTTGCCAAAATATGTTTTTGAGTGTGAGAATTGTGACGTCTCCTTAGTCCTTAGTCCATAGGCGAAGCATCTTTCATTTGCTCCTCTCTTTAAGGTTACGCATTCATTACTCTTGCTTCCCTTCTCCTCTCTCTTTTTACCTTTTATTTTGTTTCTCTGTTTTTTTTTCTATTCGTTTCTTTGCTTTATTTTTTTATTTATTTATAAAAGGTTTGCAATTTATATAACTGAAATGTTATAGCTATGACTCAACTAAAGTCATGCAGTTTTTAAAGAGTGAAAAAAGGAGAAGAATTAACATAAACTTACCAACCCTTTTGTGTTTAACATTAATTCAACGTGAACCAAGTGATGCTATCTCCTACTAATCGAGATCAAACTTAATAATTTTTTAACCAAGAATCGTTAAAGCTAGACCTTATGTTTGTCGTCGATATTTGAATTTGAGACTTCAGTAACTATTTTTCCTTGGGTGACCAACTAGCCATTTCGATTGATATACCAAACTTCGATTCGCCAGAATAAAGCAAATACGTTACATGTAATAACAAACATGCTAAACTGATATATAGTCAAGTCCAACGATTTGTCTTAATTTCGTTGATTGTTACTTTTTGATCAGTCTATACATATTAATTAAGATAAACAGATAAAGTAACAATCAAAGAAATTGTGGTGTGTAATGTAACTAATAGCGACGTGGATTAGAATCATGGGGAGCTCAAACTCTTGTCATGCTTGGATACGATGGAGTCCACGTAGACTATTATTTTTTTTGGGTCATAATTAAAGAACATTATTAGAGGGTTAATGACGTAAACGAGACGTATTGAGCAGTTGATAATTAAATTAAACAGACATTTATTTTAATTAAGAAAAACATTTTCTTTAAAGTGTCTCGCGGTTATAAAACCCCATCAATTAGGGAAATGGTGTTTGTCGAACCCACGAATGCATCAATGCGCGTCACGATAATCTCATGCATTGAACTTGATTTAATTAGGAGAAGTCCATTAATAATATAATCTCACTATGTTAATTATTAATACACATACACATATGTAAGTAAAGTTTGCGATTTTAAAATCTAATTTTGTACTTTGTTCTTAAAAAAAAAAATGTTCTTATCCGGTTAGAACATGTATCTCTTGTCTATGTTCATCTAATTCCTTAGTTCTAGCCTTAGGCTTAACATTTGATTTTATTTGGTCAATTTTTTTTATTTAATATGTTATATTATATGAAGCTAAAATAATTATACTACTGTTTTTATTCACTGGTATCTGCTCAACATAAAGTCATTTAATTAGATATATAGCTAAATCCCAACCCCAATATATATCAGAAAGAATGATTTTCTGAAGTTTTATTGTTGTATCAAAAAGATTGATTTCCTGTTTTATATTTAATGCATTTTTATTTTCAAAATCAATTTATTAATTAATGCTTATACCTTTACAGTTATTGGAAAGAGATAAGTAAAGTAAAAAGTAAATTAAGATTATTTATTTTTTAAAATATAATACAAAAGTAATTAATTAAAGACATCATTTATTATTTTTTTAATATTTGTGAAAACCTCCGAAAATCATTAGAAAACTAAGAGTTAAGTGAAACAACAAAAGTTTAATTAGAACACACCCAGCAAAAAAATCCGAGCACAAAGTCAAAACCAACACTTTGACCAAGTGTCTGCGTGACACGTGTATTTGTCTGCTACATCAACAACATCTTTAACCACACTGTCTCATCATTCCACTATCTACATTTTTCAATATAAAAAAGTAAAGACCATTTCAATATTTACTTCCTCCTTCTAAGTTCTAACAAATATATTAAAATAATTAGAAAATTTCCTCCTCTATATATATACATACACGTTCAAATCATTAGTCACTTGCTTTAGATAAAATCGTAGGGAGAAAGAGAAATAGTAAGAAAAAAATGGGAAGAGGGAGAAGCTCATCGTCGTCATCGATAGAAAGCAGCTGCAAAAGCAACCCATTTGGTGTGTCTTCAAGTACAACTCGGAACCTAAGCACGGACCTGAGGCTCGGACTCAGCTTCGGATCATCGTCCGGACAATATTTCAACGGTGGAGAAAATCATGAATATGGAGTGGTAGCGGCGGAGGAAATGATCATGGAAGAAGAAGATCAAAACGAGTGTAATAGTGTCGGAAGCTTCTACGTGAAGGTGAACATGGAAGGAGTTCCTATTGGAAGAAAGATCGATCTTTTGTCTCTTGATGGATACCATGATCTGATCACTACTCTCGATTACATGTTCAACGCCTCAATCCTTTGTAAGTATATCTACACACACACACACACATATCTTTGCATGTAGACTCAAACCAATTTATAGTTAGTCTCCTCTCCTAAATAAAATATGATGATTTATTGCAAATATGATATCTTCAAACACATACTACTGATATCTTTGCATGTAGACCATAACTCATTCTAATATATGAAATATGATGATATATTGGATTACTATTTTTTTTTTCATTTTGATTAGAGTGATAGTGTAGTGGGTGAATAACGAATATGATAAATTAATAAGAGTGAAAAAAAACTAATGGTAATTATTTTTTTTTTTAAATGGGAAACAGGGGCTGAAGAAGAAGAGATGTGTAGTGAGAAGAGTCACGTGCTAACGTACGCAGACAAGGAAGGTGACTGGATGATGGTTGGAGATGTTCCTTGGGAGTAAGAACTTTTTAATTTAAATCTCGAATTAAACATAGTTTATATTTAATTAATGACATAATTATGTAGAAACTAATGGAACTTAATTGATTTATCTATAGGATGTTTTTGTCTAGCGTGCGAAGACTGAAGATCTCAAGAGCTTATCACTACTGATTTAAAAAAAAGAAGCAAAGATGGAATCTAGAATTGACCAATACAGTGGAGGGAAAAGTTAGTTTTGTCTGATGTAAATCACTTGTCGAAGATTTATTAAAATTTTGTTTTTAGTTTATTTACATTATTATAAAAATCGGTTGTAATTTGTAAGGAGGAATTTTTTCCAAGAAAAAAAGCTTTAGCTAATGCAGACCCTTTTAATGTTCACCGAATTTTGTGAAGAGTGTATATGGTTCTGGTTTATTAGTCTTTTTAATTATATAAATATACTATTAAGCTTAAATAAAATAAAATATGATAATAATCGATATGTAGAATACTGATATATGTTTACACTCGAATTTTAATCAAATCTATCTTTATTTATCTTAAAATTTTAACTTTCAGTTGAGTTTTTTTTGTCTTTCTTAAATTGCTTTCGTTTCAATATCAACAAAATAAAACTCGTTTAACCTAATCAAGCTCTTTTTCTATTTCCAACTTCTGTTTTCTCAATTCAGTTGATCTTTTCCGATTAAACACTGATATATAAGTTAGAACAAATATGGGACTGAAAAATAATTTTTGTCAAAAAAAAGGATCAATTTCAAATGACTCTGTCGAAGATATTACACTTGTTCCGCTCACCAAAACATTAAAAAGCTCTTACAAAAAAAACAAAAACTCTTAAGCCACTCTGATTATTTTACTCACTGCACACAAATTTACAAGAAAACAGCAAAAAAAAGAAAGCATCACTTTCGGAAAACGAAACCTCTGAGAGAAAAATTGGAAGGAGAAATCGAAGAGGTTTCTTCACAATCAAGCAACCTGTTTTTTTTTTCCCTTTCATGTTCAAAACTTCACAGTAACTTACCAAGAAAGCAACCACGGTGATCTACTTAAACCACTTGATTTCTCCAGATTATTCTCTGATAACCCAAAACAATCAGATTTATGCTCCGGGAAGATACTCTCTTTCAGTGAATCACAAGTCATTTCCGGCGAAACCCACTGTGAATAACCTCTAACATTTGAGCATTTCCATGGAGATTTCTTTGAATTCTTCTTCACTGTAAGAGTAACATTAAGGAAACAAATATTCTTAAACTCATCTCCTTCTATACCTTCAAGAAGACCCGCAACTTCCATTCCATCGCCATTAACATTCTCAAACGTGATTTTCTCGATAGTGGGGAGTGCTTTGGGATCGTATTTTTCGTCAGGATGTTCACCATACTTGCCCGTGAATCTAATCGCCTTCTTTACATTATCGAGCTTCACGTTCGATATGTGAACGTTTCTGACATACCCTCCTCTACCCGGAGAAGTCTTGATTCTGATTCCGGTATTCGAATTGAATAAATGCAAGTATTTGATATAGATTTCTGATACACCTCCTGACATTTCACTTCCGATTGATATTCCCGAGCTTGAAGTAGTTTGACCCGTTAACCGATTGATCTTGATCTTTGAGCTCGGTCTTGCATAGGCTATTCCATACTCATCCCATCCACTTTTGATCGATACCAAATCATCTCCGGTAACTATGTAACAATCCTCTATACAAACATTAGTTGATGAGTCTGCAAATAGAAAAGTTAACAAAGATTTTGAGGTAAATATCTGAAAATAACTGAAATTAACCGAAAATAAAAATTTATCTTTATGTTACTCACCAGGATCAACTCCATCTGTATTTGGAGATTCAAGAGGAGCCAAGATTGTGAGATTTTTTACAACAACATCCCTGTCCAGACCAAAAAAAAAAGATCCATATCAGAACATCCCAAGAGGAAGTTTTTGTGATAATAAATATGGAATCATGATAAGTTAGATGACCTGCAATAAACAGGATGAATGTTCCAAAACGGCGAATTCAAGAATGTGAGGTTGGAGATGATTAGACCAGTAGAGTTCATGAGCTCAACAAGATGAGGTCTAGTATAGTTTAGTTCTCCATTTCTAAACCAATCCCACCATACGCTTCCTTGACCATCGATTGTCCCGTTTTCGCCTATAATATCATCAGACAGTATATCTAAGACTAACATCATAGATTAAAAACGATTCATATCATATAAATGCTATACCGGTACCTGTTATGACTACATCTGTGAGATTCTGACCAAATATAAGACTCCTATGTCTTCTACCGGCCAATTCTCTTCCTCGTCCATATGATGGTAATGGATCAACCACGGGCCAATTCTCCGAGCTCTGAGGATTAACAATTTGTATAAGTGATCACAATTCATATAACAAAGTGTATGCTTGTAAAAGATTCAAAAGGCAGAAACTTGCCGTTGACCCGAGAATTGTTGCACCCTTATCTAGCCATAAGGTGAGGTGGCTGATAAGGTCGAAACTCCCGGTAAGCCACTGACCAGCGGGGACAAAAAGCTTGGCACCGCCTTTATCAGAGAAAGAATTGAGGTAGAACAAAGCATTCTGAAAGGCTTTAGTGTTTAGAGTCACGCCATCTCCAACCGCTCCAAACTCTGTAATGGATACGCTGTGAGGCCGGTGAAGACTCGCTAAATTGGAATATTCACAATGCAAACTACACCAAGCACCATAGAATGCCTGTAGCAGGAGCACATACAAGAGCTGCAAAACCAACATTTCTCAAGTCTCAAGCTTTTATGAAACTCTGATAACTTGGCAATGAGCAAAATAATCAGGAAGAAAAGTTGAAATTTTGAACAGTGAGAGCATTTTGTTTCTAGGAAAATCCGCCGCCTATTGTAGAACATTGTGATCCTATGATGTTCTCAATTCTTAAGCTGCATGAAACTCAAAATAACTCAAGAACAATGGAGACAGAGTTAGGTGAGAGCCACATTTCACCTCTAGAAGCTAGCAAACATGAAATCAGGAAGAAAAGATGAAATATTGAATAGTCTAGGAAAATTCTGAATATTTAACCAGATATTAGATCTTAAAGACAGAGATAGATGACCAGATTTGAGAGAGAAAGCATTAGAATTTGACTAAGTATCTCCAAAGAAAGAAAGTGGGAAACTTACAAGGAAAGATCTCTTCATATGAAAAGAAGATCTGTGATCTCCTTGAGCTCCAGGAAAAACCTAAATTAACAAAATCTTTGACAACAAACAAACAATCTGAGATTTGTTTCTTTCTATTGCTTGGAGTGTCCTTCTCTCTCTTTCTCATAGACTGAAAAAATCAAAACTTTGGATGGATTTCTCTCTCATGGGAGAGTAGCAAGCAAGTTGCAAAGATTGATAAGATGGGTCAGTGGTGAGAGGAAACAGGGGAACCCACAGTGGACAATAAAATCATTGAAAGTGAGCGTTTGTGCCCGCCAAAATTCAAGCAGTAGGTCCATCTTCTACCTTCTCCGTACTCTTTGCCATTACCATTCGACCTTGATCCCGTACGCTAAAAGTTGGCGATATCCCAAGAAAGCAGCAAAACATCTAATTAGAGAGACTTTAAAGCATAATTAAAGATGATGAAGAAGATGAAGAAGAACAACAACATTCGATGATATCTAAGATGTCTGAAGATACCTTATTTGATGTTCTGTTACAAACAGACAAAGAGGGTCACTGAGAGAAAGCCATAAATAAAGAGACCACTCTCTGTATTTCAACACTCTCACTAAGGGAATCTATTTTTTTTATTATTATTATTTTGCAAGGACTCAGCGTATTTCATGTGATCCGAAAATAATTAAGGAAAATAAGAAGAAGACCTCGAAGATTGATTGATTGATTCTATAGAAAAAGGGGTTTTTTGAAAAGTTTCTGTAATTTTTTTGTGTTTTTTTTGTTAACACGAGACGAAACGGCGACGTTCCTACTTGGAATGTAAAAAGAAGAAGATGATGGATCACCTGACACGTGGTGAAGTTGAAGAGTCGACTGTGCTACTTACTCTCGCACTAAATCTTATTTTGTTTTTGTCTTTTATATTTACCAACACGACGACATGAACATGATCAGTTACTAAATCTTTTTCAATTTTAATTCTGGGATTGTACAACATCCATAATTACTATACTTAATAATAATTCAGCAAACATACCATCATGGACCGGATTATCAGGTAAATTCCCAGCTCATAATAATCAACTTTGAATAAAAATAACCATCTCTTTATAGTTGATAGTGCAATCACAGTTAAAAAAAACTCAAATAGCTTTAGGTCAAAATATCAAATCAATTGAGAGAGTCTTTACAAGCCAAAACGTAAATTTCACGAATTGAACTAAAAAAACATGATGAAACATTTTTAGTAACTCCTGCCCCAATAGGTCCATTTCTTCGCAGGCTTTCCTGAAGCAAAGCAGAGAGTGCCTGCAACGAACAAGACATTAAAGCATCATGTCAATGGGATGGACAAAATTTCTCAAGAGAGATTAAAATTAAAAGGGTCTCTCTGTCTCTGACCTTCTGGGAGTTCTGGCTGTTCAAATGGAGAACAAAGGGTTTTAGCTGCTCCAGTTTCTCCTTTAGTACGTGCCTTAACATCTCTCTCCACTTCCTGCAACGAAATCGATTTGTAAGGGGATGACAAAATTGCATTCTCTCACATTTTGTTTCTATAAGCTGGAATTACCTCTTCATCACACCAGGGAGCTAAGATGAGTTTCTTTTTGTTGAGAGCTTCGATAAACTCATCCCAAGTCTTTACTTCTTCAACACATGCTTCCCTCTTTTGCTTCGCAACTTCGTACATGTTTTGCTGGATCTTCTCAAGCAGTTCCTTAACATGTTCGACTAAGCTACCTCTTGGGATATCTTCCTTAACTCCGTTGTCCCGTCTCACAGTTCTGACCTATTGGGGATGCAACACCAAAGATAAATATGAAATCCGTTTAGCTACATTTACATATTCAAATCAAACATCACTGTCTTCTCACTACTATATGTCCAAGAAATATAGGAGATATTCAACAGACTGACCTGATCATTTTCCAGATCTCTGGGTCCAATCTCAATTCTCAATGGAACACCCTTCATTTCCCAGTTTGAATACTTCCATCCAGGAGAGTAGTTGTCCCTTAAATCTTCTTCAGCACGAATACCGGCTTCACTCAAGGCAGATACAGTAGCAGTACAAGCATCAAAAATTCCCTGGGTATTAGCATCTTTATATGGCACAGGGATCACAACAACTTGCACAGATGCAACTTTAGGAGGGAGTATCAGGCCTTTGTCATCTCCATGAGTCATAATCATAACTCCAATCTATACAAGGTTTGAAATTGAAAAGTTAATAGTTACAGAGCACATGAGGAAAAATAATCTTAAGTAATTCAAGTATTTACCGTCCTGGTACTGTAGGCCCAAGAATTCTGCCACACCATCGCTGTCTCTCCTTTCTCATTCTCATAGTTGATCTCAAACATCTTCGCAAAGTTTTGACCCAAACAATGAGAGGTTGCACCTTGTACACCACGACCGGTGTTTGGAATGAAAGCCTATTAAATAAAAGTTTTAATTCATAAAGAGTAAATCCACAAGAAAAGAGATTATGTCTCTGAAACAAAACAGAAAGATTGCATACCTCTACACTTGTAGTGTAAAGTCCCCCAGCAAACTTCTCATTTTCACTCTTCATACCTTTCACAACTGGAACTGCGAGATACTCTTCATATATGCGGCGGTAAAGCTCCAAAATTTGAAGGACCTAAGAACAGTAGAAGCAGTATGATGAAACGATTTCTCTTAAATAATGTTGACCTGCTAAGTATAACCCTTGTTTGCAGCCAAACAAAAGGGGAGAGATTAGATCACATGCAAAAGTTTAAGTTCACCTACCTCTTCATCTGCTTCTTCTTTCGTGGCAAATGCAGTGTGTCCTTCCTGCCAAAGGAACTCACGGCTCCTGCAATTAAATAGGTTAGTCAATGGGGCATATGTCAAGCAAGCTTCTGTGTCAAAGGTTTATATCCATACCAAGCACAAATATTTATAGCATAAACAATGAGTAGTTCAAGCAAAAGGTACTAACAAAATGAACAGGAAAAGTAGAAAGGAGTATATGATAATTAAATACCGGATAAATGGGGTAGGGTTGCTGAACTCCCATCTAACAACGTTGCACCACTGATTAAGCTTCAAAGGCAAGTCACGGTGGCCCCTTATCCATTTGCTGTAGTAAGGGTACATCACTGTCTCACTAGTTGGACGAATAGCAATTGGGACTTCCAAATCAGATTTACCCGACTTTGTAACCCAAGCAACCTATACAAAACATTCAAATCTGTTAAAAGAAGGCCGATTTGTCATAAAGACAATTGTCTAAGATCTAGGGATATACACACCTCTGGGGCGAATCCCTCGATGTGGTCCTTCTCCTTCTCCAGGACACCAGGAGATACAAACAGAGGGAAATAACAATTCTTGACCTTCATTTTCTTGATTTCCGCATCAAAGAAAGTCTAGAAATAGGAAAACAAAATGATCAAACTTTTTTATCTCCCACTCTTGATTCCACTTTCTATGACTCAAAATACAACAAAGAAATGATGATACTCACGTGCATAATCTCCCAAATCGCCATAGACCATGGCCTAAGAATATAACATCCAGAGATATCATAGTATTCAATCATCTCGTGTTTACAAACCTAGACAGACATAAAAAAAGCAGATGTCATAAGATGTTTGGGACAAAAAAAAAAAGAATGTTGGAAACAATCATCTCGAGCATATAAACAAACCTCAGAATACCATTCCCCAAAATTCTCATCTTTCTTAACACTGAGTCCGAGACCTGTTTCCTTCTTGACGTCCTTCTTCTTTTTTCCACTGGTTCCAGCCGTTGCAACCTTTTCTTTTGCAACCTTTTCTTTTGTAACCTTTTCTTTCTTTTCACTGGGACCAGCCATTTCACCCTTCTTTTTTTCTGAATGCAGTTGACAAAAACGCAATACATTTATAATCAAAGTTGTGAAATCAAGGTTTCAACACCAATTTCACTGATTAGTAAATCGAAAGCTACTTCGAGATCTATGATTCGATTGAGATTTAATCATAAATAGCAAGCTCAACGAAATAGAAACACTGTCCACTAACGGAGTAACCAATCTGGCACAGAAACAGAGCCGGCGAAAACTAAAAGCTAAGGAACATAATAACACACAGCAATAGATTCAACTAAAGACGTCAAGAAACGAGTGCCGAGACCATTCAGATTCTCAGAGAAATTACCAAAATCACAATCGATTCAGAGAACAAAAAGAAACACTTGAGATAAAGAGAAGAAGAACCTAATAAATTCGCCGGAGAGCTGAAGACGGCGGAGACAATAGAAGCAGCAAAGATAAGAAGTGAGAACGAATTGAGAGCAAAGAGGCGTTACAACTTGCAATACCTTTGACTCGCTTGACAAGCTTTGTCACTGAACTACTACTTCCAATTGTATATTGCCACGTGTTAGGGCTGATCTGTTTGTTGCCTAATGCTCAGTTTTACATGGGCCAGGCCCATATCTTAGTCAATAAGTCAACGCTCGATGCATTAGTTATACTATAGTTATGGAGAAAAGATGGATTTATATTCTAATCCCATGGCGCAGTCGATCCAATTGGAACTTGAATAATGGTTAGGTCATGGAAATGCTATTTTATTCTCTTATTTTTCTAAATTATTTTTTTGACGGCCAAAAGCTATTTAGACTATTTTCTTCTTTGTGACTAAAAGTCTTACATCTTATATAACTCGGCCCAGTAATAGCCCATCTTATATCGGCCTACTAAAACCCAAATTTAAAATTGCGGTCCAGATCTTAGTTTAACTAATGTGAAATTTATACTATCTTAATAATAATATGATTAGAATTTTATAAATACAATCTAATAAGGTGCAAAGTGCAAAGTGCAAAGTGCAAAATGCAAAATGAGATCACATGTCACTATCGTAAAATTGTTTAAATTGGCTTAGAGAATAACTAATTCATTAAATTTGGAATGTTTCTGAAATGTCGGGAGGCGGAAAAGTGTTACCGCACCACTAATTCGACGATGACGTACCAACAGTGAACGATATAGACCCACAAAACCACATAATTTCCACCCAAATTGGAGACGAAACCCTAGCTGAGAGTTTTAGTACGATGGAGGCTGACGAGCGGCGGAACGGCGATTCGACGAATCACAATCACCGCGCCCCGAAGAAGCCACGCCTAACTGGGATCTTAACCGAGTCAGATATTCGGTCCGAGTTCGCTCACCACCATACCGGTGTTGCCAGAATCAACAACGGCAGCTTCGGGTGCTGTCCCGGCTCCGTTCTCGAGGCGCAGCGTGAGTGGCAGCTTCGGTATCTCCGTCAGCCTGACGATTTCTACTTCAACGGTCTCCGTCGTGGACTTCTCGCTTCTCGTACTGTGATCAGTGACCTAATCAACGCCGATGACGTCGAAGAGGTCTCGCTCGTTGATAACGCCACCACCGCAGCAGCTATTGTTCTTCAGAAAGTTGGACGGTGTTTCTCGGAAGGGAAGTACAAGAAGGAAGACACCGTAGTGATGTTTCACTGTGCGTTTCAGAGTGTGAAGAAGTCGATTCAGGCTTACGTTTCGCGCGTGGGAGGTTCTACTGTTGAGGTTAGGTTACCTTTCCCTGTAAATTCGAACGAAGAGATTATCTCGGCGTTTAGAGAAGGATTAGAGAAAGGTAGAGCAAATGGTAGAACGGTTAGGTTAGCTATCATTGACCATATAACGTCGATGCCGTGTGTTTTGTTGCCGGTACGAGAATTGGTTAAAATCTGCAGAGAAGAAGGTGTGGAACAGGTTTTTGTTGATGCAGCTCATGCCATTGGAAGTGTTAAAGTTGATGTTAAAGAAATCGGAGCTGATTACTATGTGAGCAATCTGCATAAATGGTTCTTTTGTCCGCCGTCTATCGCGTTTTTCTATTGTAAGAAAAGTAGTTCCGAGTCTGATGTTCATCACCCTGTGGTGTCTCATGAGTTTGGAAATGGTTTGCCTATAGAGAGTGCCTGGATTGGGACTAGGGATTACAGCTCTCAGCTTGTGGTTCCATCTGTGATGGAGTTTGTAAACAGATTCGAGGGAGGGATCGAAGGGATAATGAATAGGAACCATGATGAAGCTGTTAGAATGGGGTTAATGCTGGCTAATGCTTGGGGAACGAATCTCGGGTCACCTCCTGAAATGTGTGTCGGGATGGTTATGATCGGTTTGCCTTCAAAACTATGCGTTGAAAGCGATGAAGATGCTACTAAGTTGCGGTCATATCTGCGGGTGCATTACTCAGTCGAGGTTCCTGTTTATCTCCTCGGATTGAGGGATGGCGAGGAAGGAGTGGAAGACAAAGACAGTGGAGTAATTACTGCATATGTTCGGATCTCTCATCAGATTTATAACAAAACAGAGGATTATGAGAGATTAAGAGACGCAATAACAGAGTTAGTCAAGGATCAGATAACTTGTCAAAACCTTCCTTCAATGTAGTAACCAGGTATTCTTCGAATTCACAAATCTTGCGTGTTTTCTAGAACTGATTCTAATCATAAGAGCTTCTTGCGTTCTTGGTCTTGCATTTGATTGTATATGTATGAACCAAACCCGTTAAGGCATTGTTTTGGTTTGGTGGCAGATACTTTGATATTCCACAAGAGCCTCATTTAGAATCTTTCATAGTTTCAACTCATAATTCCGCCGGTGTAACAATAAGGCGTTGGAGGAGTCATGGACTAAGATTCCGGAGGTAACCTTTGTTGATGTGCTTGTGGAAGAGAGCGGCTTGAAATGGAAGAAGAAGCTAACCTTGAGGGTTCTTTTTTATTAATCTTTTTAACGCTAAACGGCTTTTGTATTATTATTATGCAAATAAAATAATGTCCGTTTATCTTCCTCAAACATTCTGCTTTCAAATCTTGTATCTCATTCCCGTAATTTTCCTTGAAGACTTTTTGTTCCCACAGTTCACCATCACATTGATAAACAATAAGCATACATATTTGTATCAGTTAATTGGAGTATGATTTTTGTTCATTACATCTTTGTCTACCTTTCAAATTAGTAGTCGAGGTACTAAGTTGATTCAAATGAAACCTGTAGGGTCAAAACCCGAATAAGTAATATCCCAAGGGGGTATTTGTGGAGAATTTAAAACTCTTGAGAGCTTAAGTTAATACTAATATTTATGCCACGTGTCATCCATCAGACGGTTTCTCGGAGAAGAAGAGTCTTAAATCCCGGCGACTCACCGTTTTGATGATATTCAGAGCTAACGCAAAAGCGTGATTGTTTAGAGGAAGAAGATGACTGAAGAGACTGCGAAACCTATTAGGTTACTAAATTTCGTCTCGGAGGAACAGGTTCTTTCTCTCTCCTCTCTATCGGAAAAAACCCTAGTTTTGTTAATTTCGATTTTAAAATTCTGGTAAAATTGATATCTTTCGTGATCCAGTTAGATGAATCGAAGAAAGAAAGAGGTGAAAGAGTTGAAGATGGAACATTCCAGAGAGACAGAGCTCTGTACGAGGTTTTTCTCCGTCCTCCATTGTCGTTTCTATTCTAATCCGAGATTATTGAATTACTTGAGTTCTTTCTCCTTTTCGTCTTCCTCGATTGGTAATGTGTTGTTTGACTTATGAATTGCAGATATTGAAAGAGAACAAAGACAAGAAGGACGCTGAGTTTAATGAACGATTCAAGCATAGTGAGTCACTTCTTCTACTTCTGTTGTAGTTTGCTAAATCTAAAGTTTTGGTTTGTGTCTTTTGTTCAATGGTTTCATTAAAAAGGAGACCCCTTTAACCCCTTTATTTGAATTGGGATTGGCAGGACCACCCAAAGCTCTGGATGAAGATGAGACTGAGTTTCTCGATAAACTGGAAATGGTAAGCAATCATTTTTTCATGTAAACCATAATAATGTCTTGCCTATTTATTCAAATTTTCTCTTTTTATTGCCAATGGACATCATATAGAAACTCTTGACGATCAGTAATTGATGGATCATGACTTGATCCTTGGGGTTATATCTGGTTTCTGTCATCTTAACACCGTCATTTGCATTTGTTTTGTTTTTAAATAGTCAAAGAGGGAATATGAACGACAATTGGCTGATGAAGACGAAGAACAGCTTCGTAGTTTCCAGGTAAATTTCTTTTGAATCTTGAATAACACTTAAACTGGTCTAAAATGCTAGATTGACCTTGTATTATGGTTACATTTTCAGGCCGCGGTTGCAGCACGATCAGCAATCAATCACGAACCTAAGGACCTAGCACCGCCACAACCAGCTCCAATCATCAAGGTGAATATCTTACGATTCAAATTGGAATGTCCCATTAAATTTCAGAACTGTTCATTTGAGCATTTGAATCATATGGGGGTCTTGATCTGTTTTTCAGGAACAAAAACCAACCGGGAAAAGAAATCCTGCGACTCGTCCATTTAACGCGATCATAAAAGTCAAACCACAACCGAAGAAGGCTAAAGTGACGGAGAAAGAAGAGACTTCTTTAGATTCCTCAAAAGGCAATGTCACAGGTAAAACTCCTGAACCTCTGCAAACAGTTTTAGGCTTAGTTTCATACAGTGATGAAAGTGAAGACGATGATTAACATTTTTGTATTACTGACACAAGATTCTGTGTAAACATTCTCAATGAATCTAAAAAATCGAAAGTTTTTGGTGTCAGTTCCATTGTATATTACTCACTTGCTATAAGCATTAGAAAAGAATTTTATGTAGAAGCACTCAGATGAAGCTGTACTAAAGAAGCATAAACACCATCTTTGATATTAATCAAACTCTCATGCTTTCCTTTCTCCACGATGACTCCATTCTTAACCACTGCAATTACATCGGCATTCTTTATTGTCGATAAGCGATGTGCCACCACCACGGTGGTTCGGTTAACCATAACCCTGTCCAATGCATCCTGGACCACACGCTCTGACTCAGCGTCTAGAGCACTCGTGGCTTCATCAAGTAGCAACACCTTAGGGTCCTTAACAATTGCTCTGGCTATGGCTACTCTCTGCTTTTGCCCGCCTGATAATTGAACTCCTCTTTCACCCACCATTGTATCATAGCCCTGCAGTGGTAAGTAGAAATTTCAGTTTTATCTGAGTCCATGGATCTAGAAATTAAGGCTGGACATTCGGTTTATTTGGTGCGGTTAAGTTACCTGTTGCAGGCCACTGATGAAGCCATGAGCATTAGATAGCTCAGCTGCAGATACGATTTCGGTTTCAGAAGCATCTCCTCCTTTACCGTAAGCAATGTTTGCTCTGATCGTTTCATTGAACAAAACTGGTTCTTGGCTCACCAGCCCGGTTTGCTGCCTTAGCCATCTCAGCTGCAATGTCTTGATCTCAACTCCATCAAGAGTGATCTGGCCAGAATCAGGGTCGTAAAACCTCTGCAGCAATGCAATCACTGTCGATTTCCCGCTTCCACTCTCTCCGACCAAAGCTATTGTCTGAAACAGAGAACAACAAAATAAGAGAATTCATAACTTAATTGACCCGAAATTACATCAACTTGATCTGGTTTCAATAGCAGAAGAATGCTAAATTTATGTCTGAGATCAAGGTCTAACCTTTCCGGCGCGAATAGAGAGACAAAGATCTTGGAAGATCTGAACATCTGGTCTTGAAGGATATTTGAAACTGATATGACGAAACTCAATATCTCCTTTAACGTTATCAAGAACTCTCCCAGATTCATCACTCGGATCAATCTTCGATTCTCTGTCAATAACCGCAAAGATCGATGCAGCCGCATTGCTAGCTTTACTAGAATCAGGAGATAATGAACTTGACTGAGAAATAGCAACAGCTGCCATTGTCAACGCAAAGAAAACCTGTTTCCAAACAACACAAAAACAGTCTTTAGAAGTCGACAAAAAAACAGGAATCATATAGTTTCTGAAATGTTTTTGTTTGTTTTTACCCTGAAAACAGAATCGAAGGTTGTTTTGCCTGCATCGACAAGCCTTGCACCGGCATAAAAACTGGCTGCGTAAGAAGAGAAAAGGACGAAGAAAGAAACTCCGAAACCGATACCACTAACTATGCCTTGACGTATTCCTGTTCTCATAGGACCTTCACATTTCTTCTTATACATTTTCATCACTTTCTCCTCAGCACAGAATGAAGCAACTGTTCTTATGCTCCCAACCGCATCGTTCGCTACTTGGCTCGCTTCCTCATACATTCTCTGCCAACAGTTTTTCTCGTTTCATCAGACAATAAAAACAGAGATAACTTCATACTAAAACTAACTCTAAAAGTCAAATCAGTACTAAAACTAGCCGTACAAATTTTAAAAAGAAGTTAACAAAACTGAAAATAGAAAACGGTTTAGTTTTGTACCTTTGCATCTGCACTGAAGCCAACCATGAACTTCATGTATATATAACCATTAAGCCCGATTAGCGGAAGCATTGCGAGAACAATGAAAGCTAACTGCCAGCTCGCCACAAATGCGATGACCACTCCTGCAGTTACAGATGCAAGGTTCTGAACCGTTTGAGCCAATGCATCTCCAACTAGACCACGAACCGTAGCTGCATCAGCTGAAAGCCTAGCACCAATAGCACCACTTGAGTTCTCAGTCTCATCGAACCATCCAACTTCCATACGAACCACTTTCTCAAAACACATTGATCTTATCCGCTGCACCAGTTTACATCCAGCTATGGAGAAAAAGATCGTTTGTGCCGGGAAGACCACCAATGAAGCTACACCAAGAAGCATGAAGATGATTGCCCAAAACCTTGTATCAGATTTTAACTGCTCAGGTGGTTTGAAAAATGCTTTGATTACGCTTGAGATTAGAATCCCGAAAATCGGAAGTATGACTCCGTTTAAGACCGCAGCTATAGATCCGAGTATAAGCATTGGAATCTCTGGTTTGTTTAGAGCAGCGACTCTAAATATTGAGACTTTCTTGTGTTCAGTTGCTTCTTCTTTGATCGGAGTAGAAGTCTTGATATCTTTCTCTGGTATGGTTTCATTGTTTGTCTCTATTCCTGCAGGGAAACCAAACATAGAGAAAGAAGAAGATCTTTTGCTTAAAGACCGGCTTAGTGATGACTTTCTCAAGATAGACTGTTTAATAGACTCCATTGATATCTTCTGCTCATCCGGTGCATCTTCTGTCTTTTTAATAGTTTCTTGTAGACGTATGAGTTGAGAATAGGCTCCTTCGGGGTCTCTTAGGAGCTCAGAGTGAGAACCTGATCATATATTTATGATCAGTACTTTAACTATCAAATCAGATTTGGACATATACATATGTTTAAGAATTTGAGTTTTACCTTTCTCTACGATCTTGCCTTGATGGATCACAGCAATCATGTCTGCGTTTCTCACCGTGCTCAATCTGTGAGCGACAATGACAGTTGTTCGGTTAACCATGATCCTGTCTAGAGCTTCTTGAACAATCCTCTCAGACTCAGCATCAAGCGCGCTTGTCGCTTCATCTAAAAGCAAGATTCTCGGATCTTTTAGAATCGCTCTAGCCACCGCGATCCTCTGTTTCTGCCCACCCGAAAGCTGAGTTCCGTGTTCTCCAACCATTGTGTCTAACCCCTGCAGTTTACAGTTAATTCAGTTACATTTACAAGCTTCATCAAAATGAAAACAGAGACACAACAGAGGAGAGGTGAATCAAATCTCTCAACCTGAGGAAGCTTGTCGATGAATTTAGATGCGTTTGCGAGCTCTGTAGCCTTACGAATCTCTTCGATTGTTGCGTTTTCTTTCCCGTAAGCGATGTTTTCCTTTATGCTTGAAGTGAACAAAACCGGTTCTTGACTCACAAGTCCTATTTTGCTTCTGATCCATTTTAGCTGAAACTCTTTAAGGTTAATCCCATCAATTCGGACTTCACCACTTTGTGGATCATAAAACCTCTCAATCAGACTCACAACAGTAGACTTCCCACTTCCGCTCTGCCCAACTAGAGCCACGGTCGAACCACTCGAGATAGAGAGCGAAAACCCGCGAAAGATCTGCTCATCTGGTCTTGCCGGGTAACTAAAGTTAACATCTTTAAGCTCAACGTCTCCTCTAATATCATCAAGCACTTTTCCAGCTGTGTCAGAAGCATCAATCTCCGGCTTTCTTTTTATTGTTTTGAACATTTTATACGCCGCGGCTTGACCAGCTGCAAACGCGCTTAAACAAGGTGATGCTTGTCCTAACGACCTGAAATTAGCAAGAAGAGCAAATTAGATTACATACATTAAAAAGTTTTAAGGACAAAAGTCGATTCGAAAGCTCACATGGAACCAGTTAAAACCGCAAAGATGATGATGAGAACTTGTCCTCCAGTGTAACCTTTCTCCAATATCATCTTCCCACCATACCAAACCGCTAAAGCATAAGTGCAAAAGATGACTATATTGAGAGTACCGAGTCCAAGCCCTGTGGAAGCTCCTTCAAACACACCTGCTTTATAAGCAGAGACAAGATGCTTATTGTAATTGTTTATGGCTTGCTTCTCTCCGGTAAACGATGCAACCGTTCTTATTGACCCGACTGTTTGCTCAACTACAACCGCAGCTTTAGCATAAGAAGTTTGTCCACGAGAAGCCATCTTCGAAATGACAAGAGCGAGAGCTGCACCAGACATTACTAGAAGTGGAATTGAAGATACCATGACTAATGTAAGAAGCCATCCTTCAGTAAAAGCTATCACAAATCCACCAATAAACGTTGATACCAATTGTATAGCCTTCCCAACCTGCAAATAATAAAAGTTAAGTCTCTCAATTTCACTGAAACTTTGTAATACTTTGGTATTTTTTTTTTTTGGATATGACACCTTCTCTCCCATGGCGTCTTGTATAAGGACAGTGTCACCTGACATTCTTCCAACAACTTCTCCTGTGTTGGTTTCGACGTCAAAGAAGGCAATGTCTTGTCTCAGTATGGTTTTCAAATACAAACTTCTTATTCTTCCAGCTTGTCTCTCCCCAGAGATCATCCAACCAGAAACCTCTGATAAATTATATACAGAAACACCCATAAAGATCAAATCCTTCACATTTAAAAGATATGAGACAAAATCAACGAGTGTGTGTGTGTGCTTACGGAGAAGAGCTGCCACTAGAGTTCCGAGGCCAAGGTATACGAATTTCAGAGCAACCTGTGAGTAAAGTTGTTATAAAGATCAATCATTGTGGCCTTGTGAGTCTAAACAACAAAGGTAAAAAAGAGCAAGATCTATTTGTTACCTTAGCGATATTATCAGAAACATCTGATCTGTTTTGGTTTTGTCCAAACACATCTATGACATCTCCAAAGAGGATCGTCATGATAGGGAAACCAAGACCGTTACCCACCGCGCCGATAGTTCCGAGGATCATCAAAAGGATGTCAAAGGAATCTGCAAAGGCAAACAGCTTATGAAACGGTACCGTTTTAGTCTTCTCGTCTTCTTCTTCTTCTTCTTTCTTCTTCTCTGTTTTTTTCTTCTCTTCTTTCAGATCAGTATCTGTCTTAACTTCTTTATCTTCTTCTTCATGGGATTTAGAGTTTGAAGTCTCAGTGTCTGCTATGTTAGATAAATCCACCTTCAAGCCCTCCTCTGATTCTATTACACTAGCCATTGTCTTTTGATCCTGTTTGTAAGAAGATCAATACAAGGCCTCCTGGTTAAGATCTCTATTTGAAAGGAAAAAAAAAGAAGATATAGGTGAAAGTAGAAAGTGGAATTAAAGGTCGTGTAGGGTTGAATTTATACTCTTGTTCATTTACTTGAAGAACAAGCAGCAGATTTTCAATTTCAAGAACTCGTTAAGGTTATTATAATTGATTCAAGTCGAGTTTGGGGCCTACGTCAAGAAAACAGAGTCGTCAAAAACGACCCTTGTTATGACGTGACAGCACAGACGCCAATTGGTATATGGATAAGTCTTATTTCCACCCAACTTTATTGAACAACAAAAACAGAGGAAGCTTCTAACACTCACAATAAATAAATAAACGCTTCCTTTTTTCTTTCAAACGTAGTTTGACTACTCAATTTTTACTTTCCTTTTGTTCATACGGTACTATAAAACAACATTCGCCATTACCCACATTTATATTATGTGCAGACAAAAATATCAATTCAAAATGATTTTTTTTATATGACACTTGCATGACATTTCTTTATTTCCCGGGCCATGGCATTATAATTGAAGGATAAAACTCAAATAAAATAATATTGTTTAGTTGGCAAATGTCTCATAACTTTTTCTTTACATATGTTTTTTTTTTTTTTTAATGAAATTTTTGTAAGATAACCCACTCTTTTTTTAGAAATAGCTATAATAACTTCTTTTAATTTTTATTGCTAAAATAATCTAATTTGGACATATATGTTTCCATAATACCAAAGTTGTCTTTCATAATTTATAAATAATTTTAAAAATAAATAAATTATCATTTTATTTGATTAATTATTTTTAATTCATGCATATAATTAGGATTGTATTTTTAATATTTTTTCTACCACAAATATTTTATTAATGTCAAATAATAATATTTTAAAAAAACTTTAAAAATTATTATAAAAATCTGTTAAATATTAACATACTATGCTAAATATTCACAAAGTTTGTCAATTGTTCGCAAATTCTGCCAAATACTCGCAAAGTCTGTCTAAGTGCTCGCAGAGTCTGTTAAATGTTTGAAGAGTCTGTCAAATGTTTGCGGAATCTGTCAAACTCTTGCAGAGTCTGCAAAATACTCGCAGAGTGTGCCAAATGCTTGCAGAGTTTTCTAAATGCTCGCAGAGTGTCAAATCCTCACAGAGTTTTTTAAATGCTCGCAGAGTCTGCTAAATATTCTGCAGAGTCTGTCAAACATTTACAAAGTCTTCCAATTATTCATATAGAGTCTGCCAATTATTTGCATAGTTTGTGAGTTATTTTGCAGAGTCTGTCAAATATCTGTAAAGTCTGCTAGATTTTTATATAATCTGTCATTTACTCAATAGAGTCAGCAAAATATATGAAAAGTCTGTCAAATCTGTGCAAAGTCTGGCGCATGTTCGCAAACTCTGCCAAATATCTGTAAAATCTGCCAAATATCTGTAAAGTCTGTCATATATCTACAAAATCTGTTATATGTTCGCAGAATCTGAAAAAAAAAATATTTTTAGGAAAAAATCTTTCAATTTTTAAAATTTTAATAAATTACTTTGACTATTTCAAAAATAAAATTAAAAATAAAATAAGTTATTATGACAAATCACTCTTTATTTTATGGGCACAATCTACTTTAGTAGGTAATGAAATCAACTTTCAAGCAGCCAATGAATTTTCTCAGTCGTTTTTCTTTCCCACTAGACAATTTTTTTTTTTATAAGGGAAATGGATTTGTGATCATTCCGTTTTGTTAGGTGTCAATATTTTATTTGTCATCAAATCTTGGAACAATTGGCGATGAGTGTCCTCGACGCACCACGTCATCAAGCGTACACCTTTCTTTGGCAAAGGCATTGATCCTACGATGCCAGCAGGGACGATGCTTAACCCTTGGATTGGTGCCACGTGTAATGGAGGACCCCACCCATAATCCACCTGGTTAAATCCTAATTTTCCCCACTCCGATAAGAACAGCGTATTATAACCTACCGCCGGCGCGAACGGATCGTCTCCGTCGCCGTTGATGAATTTCCCAAATTCCTCCGGTAGCTTCGCTTTCGCTTGTTTGATCAATTTCACCACATCAAACACCGATTTCTCCTTCGCGATTTCGTTGCTTGCGGCGGAGATTTTCACCGGAAAGAAGCAGTTGCCGTAGAAACCAACCGGAAGCGGCGGATTAACAAGATGACGGCAGTTTGCGAAGAAGACGAGCTTCACTTCGGTATTCTCTCTCAGATCAATCGCTTCCGTTCTAAGTTTCCAGAAACAGGCAGCGATCACCTCGAAGGCTGAACAAATCTCTCCGGTCGACGCATGAAACTCACGTTTGAACTGTTCGATCAGATCGGATGGGATGTCAAAGCTCAAGTGCTCGAGTTTGTATCCCGGAAACACCGGTGGAAACGGCGGAGGATCTGCCGGAGATATGACATCGTTCGCATGGTGGTGCTCTGGTATGAAATCCCTATGCCAGACAGGAGAGACGCTGAGATTCGTCCTGCCGCAGGCGATTTCTCCGACGGCAGTGAGAAATTGGGCCGCTCCAAGGCCGTCACAAATGGCGTGGCAAAATCTAAGGCCCATTACAAAACCGCCGCAAGAGAATTGGGTCACCTGCAAATTTGGAAATATCCGGTTCAATTTAACATAATCGGATACAATCTAACAGGTTCTTCTTACTTAATTGTTGAACCGGTTTCTGAAAAACCCCTTTCAGAATGCAAAACCGGGATTAATTGTCATACCAACCGGTTCAATATCCAAATACGTATTGGAGATTTGGAATTAATTAAATTTACCTGCATCTGGACAAGTGGTTCTGCATTATCACCTTCAGGGATTTGATCAGGAAGGAGATCATCGTAAGGTATTTCCATAAGATTTTCGAAAAAACCGACGCTCTCTAGCGTTACATCGGTAACCGCATCTATAAACCAAATGCCGGTTTTTCCGGTACAATCAATCTGAATTTTACCTTGGTTTGACTCTTTCATTCTACCAGACAAGGGATAGTAGGAGACAAGTGCTTTAGCCAGCGCCTCTTTTATGGCTCTAGGCGCATCAGGTCCATGTGTAAACACATGTACTGTTCTAGCGAAACATCTTAGGACCGGAATATTATCGATTAAGGACAGATCCAACACTACAGATGGGGTCGGTTCACATGGTTGAATAAGGACTCGGTTAACTCTGGTTAAAGAAAAAGTCATTGAATAAAAGATTGACTTGATTAAACCGGAAACTGCTAATTAATGGCTTGCGACTTAGGAGTTGAGATAGTTTTGGTGGTAGAAGACAATGCCACTTATATAATGTGTGAGTTATTGGTGAAGTCATATATCGTCTATGAGACAGCTTCGCTTTGAAGTCGACTTTGATTAGGTGATGTAGTGCTCGCTTTTGCTAACTTATTACACTTCTCGTAAACAATAGTACTGAAGAATATTTAAAATTAATTTTTTTATTTAGATGAGTATTTGTCAAAACCAGTACATGTTACATAGTTTGAAGTAAACATGCATCTTTGGAATAATTGTGGTTTTTTTCTAGAGTTTTTAATTTTATAAGAAACTATAAAAGTGGTAAATTAATGGTAGATTAATAAGCAAAACATATATGCTAGCTAGTTGCAATATATTTGTATCATTTTCCTTTACCAACAACAAGGCAACAACCAACAATGATTATTAATTAACCTTGAATTCGAACACAAGAAAGTGATAAAAAATTTCATTATTTGGAATACAAAATAAATAAATGAAACAACATAATTTTTTATTTTTCCTCTATCGCACGTGAAACAAAAGCAATCTTATACAAACTTCATCCCAACACGGCTAAGAACCCTATCTCTGTATATAGTAGTACCCAAAAAGAGCCCTGATCCCCAGAGACGACGTCGTATCATTTACCTTTACATCATCACATACAGTTTTATTCCTTACTTTTTTTTGTTTTTTTTTGTTATCTTACAATCCAAGCTGGACAGGCACGTTGGCTTCTTGAATCCAATTAGCCGGACCCACCCAGTTAGCGACGGTGTAACCTTCAACCTCAGCTGCACTCTTAGCCACCTTAGCCCAGGGAACCCTCTGGCTAGGGTTAGCTCCCGGTCCACGGTTATTAAACTCAATATATTTAGCTGTCTTGTGGTTTGGTTCTCCTTTCCATTCGGTCCATCCTACTGGTTGAATCAAATCACCCATCTCTGTTCCAATAATAACGGTCGTGGCAAATTTCTTCCATGGCCTTCCTAGGTACGATTTGATGGTTAGCTTCTCAGCTTCGAGCTCCTTGTCTGGCATGATACGGCAGTTATGGAGAACGATACCGATCTTGACGGCAGCACCCTTTTCGTTACCGTCGGCTGTAACGTAGTTGGATTGTCCTGGGGTACCCTTTCGGACAAGGATAAGAGAGTTTTGGATGACGGTCGCGGACTTTCCGAAGATGAAATCTACTGTACCGGTTACAACAATGTTCCTGTAGAACTGACGTCCGTTGTTAACGTAAAGTGTGTCTTGGTAAGCGTCAAATCTGCAGTTGAATATGACCGCACGGTCTCCGTTCACACGGAGTGCGACCGCTTGGTGTCCCAATGGACCAGCTGTGTTCTTAACGCCTATCCATTTCGCCATGAATCCCTCAGACTCAACCTCTGAATGTACATATTAAATATGTTAGTATATTACCAGTAAAATTAAGTAGCTCGGTTTTATATTACATATAAAGAGGCTTTGGGAACTTACGAACGGTGGCACTGAGTGAAGTAGTCATTCCTGGGTTAAGTTTAACACTTTTGTTATTAGTGATGATGGTTTTTGTAGCACCATCACCGAACATGAAAATGTTGTTCTTCTTCTTAGGGATCCTGACCATTTCATTGTAGATACCAGCCTTGATATGGATAATGCACCTTCCAGGGTTTTTGTCTGGGCAAGCATTAACCGCCTCAGAGATGGTCTTAAACTGTCCACTTCCATCCTTAGCCACCACATGAGTCGCCTTAATCTTACCGCCACCACCACCGCCTTCACCAATACCATCATCACCACCTGCTGCAGGGCCACCACGTCCGGCTTTAGCCATAAGCTTCCTGTCTTTACCAGCAAACCATTTGGGGAGTCCCTTTTCGTCGCTGTCTTCAAGAAGGCGACGTGCAGGGCCTCCAACTCCCATGGTTACGTTCTTCAAATCGTCGACTTTAACACCCATTTGGGTCATTGCGGTAACAACAGAATGGAAGATATCGATAGCGTTACTGGTCAAAACCTTGGAGTTAGCGATTCCTTCACCCATGATTTTCCTTAGTTCCACTCCCTCGATGTCGTCAAGACAATCGGTTTGGTAGTTGAAAACTCCGGTTAACCATTGTTTCAGCTGGTCAAGCTTAGTTCCACTCTTCTGAAGATCTTCACCCATTTCTTCAACAATGGTCTCAAGATCCTCAAGAGCGTAAGACAAAACTCTCTTGCAGTAATCAAGAACGGCTTTACTCGTCTCGTTGATTTTAGGTCCCATGCCTCCTTCGGTCGAAGCCGTGAAGTTTGAGGAATTTGTGATGGCGTCTTTTGTCGCCAGCAGGAAGGCTTTGATAAGCTTTCTTGGATCGTCACTTTTGACAGGCTCGAGGGTTTTTGCGCACGAGCCTTGGTCTGTGGTTGACTGACAAATTGCCTGAACAGCTTTTTGATGCGAGTTTATGGAACCATTCTTGTCACCTTCGCCAGGGCCGCCTCTATTAACGAACGTAACAACTCCTATGGCAACACCCACCACTAGAAGGATGGATGCCACAGCTATCACAGCTTTCCCTACCGCCATTTTTTGCAATTTTTTTTTTGTTTTTATATATTTTTCTCCCCTTTTTGTTTTTGATTTTTGATTTTTTGTATTATTTTTTCTCTCCCTCCGGTTTTATTCGGGAGGTAAATAAGAGAGGGAGGAGATGTTTTATTAAAACAGAGCCCGGTGGTTTATTATTAATGGGACTGTTGGATATTGTGGTGCAATGTGGGGTGGTTCTTATAGGAGTTGTAGTTTCTAAAATTAGGGTTTAGATGAGTTTTGCATTGAGAGAGAGATTTACGGTCGTTGAATGGCTAAAAACTCTCTAGTCAAATATTGGCTGTGAGATTAAAAAATTGTCACCACAAGATGATTTGATTATGTCCTGATCACGAGTTCGCGATTACTAAAAAAAAAAAAAGTATATTAGAGATGAAAATTGAAAAGCAAGTTTGTGGCAGCAGCTCCTCTAATTCTAATCTTGTAATTATATTAGGATTCTCTAAATTTGATTCGAATCAGGTTATATTTTTTATGTGGCAATTTAGATGTACTCATTGCGCTCCATAAGATTTGCATTTTCATGCTTTAAACAGAAAAAAATATTTAAAAAAAAAAAAAAAAATAGGATTCGATTTCACTCGTGTACAAATGATATATTTTGATCTATTCATTCCTAAGTTTAGTGATTTATTCGAAAGGAAATTTGCCGAAATTAATCTTCTTATAGAAGCGTTTGCTATCTCATCAATAAAAGGTTAAAATTAAACGGACACTAGAACAAAATAAGTAGCTAGTCCTAGCTACCTAGCTAGTGAAAAATTATGTCGTCTATGAAGGTATTAAATCATGGAGAGTGGTGTTATTCATTGATGCAATCCATTTCTTCTTTAATTTTTTTTTTAAGGTTAGTAAAGAGTGTTTATTAAAGTGTTTGTACAATTGAAAACCGAAATCATATTTTTTTAAAGATACTCAAATTTAAGAAATATGATTCAAACCTCTTCCTATGAATTAGACTTTGGTCAACCAAATGAGCTATTGTATATAATAAATTAACTGTATTACACTCGTACTTTAATATATATGATGGATAGTGGAAACGTTTATGATGAGTTGTTGGCAAAAAAGTTACTGATGTTTTACCAGTTTCGAATCAGATTCTCAGATAATACATTTTCTTGGCAGATTTTGGATCCAAAAAATTCCGGAGGCTAATTTGTTGTGGACATTAAGTCATCATTTATAGAATTTCAGATCTTCTAGTTTTCTTTTTGGCATTTTCATGGTCTTCTAATTAATATGTCGAATATCATAATATAACAGAGACAGAAAAAAATATCACATTTGATTAATATAGATATATCCTTTCCAATCATCACGAAATCCGTCCGTACATATATAAAACCTATAAAATACATCACAAATGACGCATAATCATCAGACATGACAGAACCATCTATGCATGATTCCATTCGCGATTGCTTTAGGCATTATACGATATGATAATTGTTACACCCAATTCCTTAAATCAGTAATAATAATCCGACAATGGTGGCGGTCGGGGAGATGTGTCATCCTCGTTAAGCTTCACCTTAATACCAAAAGTCTTAAAAATGGTATTCAAATAATTAAACACATCAAAGGAATTACTTGTAAGATTCTTCCCATGTCCAATCCCAGTATCGACTTCCTTCAACAAATTCTTGTCTTCAATATCATCCAAACAAGTCGAGTGATAGCCCATGATTGACATCAACTCCTTCTTACAAGTAAAATAATTATGAGCCAACGTCGTTACATTTTTCCCCATAGCTTTCCAAAGATCTGCGAAATCTTCCAACGCATAATTCAAGTTTTTCTCGCAGCTGTTGATCACTGCAGTTGCGAGTACGTTTGATTTGTGTTTGGGTTTGATCTCTGAGAGGAAAGACACACTTTGTTTGACGGATGTTTCAGCCGCAACCGCTAATGATCGGATTAATTCGATAGGGTCATTGGTAGGAACGGGTTTAAGGGTTTTGCAGCATAGACTTGTGTCTGATTGAATAACGGTGCATATTCCTGCGACTGCTTTTGCGTGCGGTGTGAAAAGATAGTTAGTACTGCGTTTAGCTGGTGAAGCGGTTGCGGTGGCCGTGAGGGAGAGGAAGAGAAGAGCGAGTTTGATTGGAGTGTTCATGATGATTAATTGTGTTTTGTATGAACGGAGGATGTTGGATCGGAAAGGAAGGGATTCGGTGGGAGAAGAGAAGTTAGATATAGAGAGATGCATGTTTTTGATTATTTATAGTTCGTCTATATTTGGCACCTATTAGGTTTGTCTTTTCTTTTCCTAATATTTTTTTTTGTTGTTGGTAAATACGTATGGTAGTGAGGGAATTGCGCGTTAATTTTCGGGTTAAACGGTTATGGAATTAATTGTTTTTGCTATATTTTTATTTTACATGTTTTTAAAATTTAATACAATTATGGATTTAAGTGTAATATATTTGGTGTTGACAAAAATAATATTATAATTTTTTTGGATTTGGAAAAAAATTCCTAAAATCATTTAGGACATACTGTATTCCCAGCTTGTGAACTCTTTATTTTACTAAAAAGCTAAAATTTGTGGTAGAGCAAATAAAATATAATATCATATGAAGTTTTAAGATATTGCTCTCTTTATTTTTGGAAATTTATATAATCTATTATTTTTTACACCAGATAAAATCTACTCCCTCTTTTGTTCCATTTCATAAGAACTTTTCAAATATCTATGTAACTTTTTAATAAATTTTAATCTAATAAAATTAAAAAGAAAACTTTTAGGTCAAAATATTAGAATATCTATGCAACTTTTATTTTTTTTTAATAATAATTTAATGAAAAGTTTGGTTAAAAGTAATGATTGTTGTTAAAAAATATTTTTTTTAATACCCGTGCTTTTAGCCAAAAATACCTATAAATTGGAACGGAGGGAATATATCATATGAATGCCTACATAATTAAAATTTGTAAGAATGTTGGTCTAAGTTAAAATCTATATACAGTAAAACCTTTATAAATTAATAATGTTGGAACCGAAAGATTTTATTAATTTAGAGAGAATATTAATTTATTGATAAATTTATAATTATTAATTTATAGAGAGATTTGCAAAATTTCAAAATACAATTTATATTTAAAGTAAGAAATTGAAAATAATACTTTAATATTAGAAAACAATTATTGTATATGCAATTTTAAATAATTTTTTGATATAATTTGAGAAGATAATATCATATGTTTTTGATGTAGAATAAAAAAATTATAAATAAGTTACACAAAAAATGTAAATTTATGAGTTAAAATAACACTAAAGTAATTTTTCAGTAAATTATCTTAGTTATATTTTATAGTTTTAAATTATTAATTTATGTTATTAATGAAACCATATATTTATATTAGAATTTCAAAAAAAAATATTATTTTATTATTTTATTGAAACATGTTAATATTTATACGCCTAACTCAGAACCGAAATGATATATGAAAGAGAAATTGAATATGTGCAAACGTGGAACGGTAGCTGGTCATGAAAGCTACACGTGTCCCATGCTATATTAGCCTCAAGCGAGAAATGAAATATGTATATATAAAAAAAAGTAAAAAAAAAATCGACCGACTCTGAGAGGCGAAACCGTAGACGCGGGAAGGTTTTGGGAAAATGCAGGTGGAGGAAGCCAAGATCTTACTCGGCTTTTCTCCTGCTTCTCGTCCCGATCCTTCTCAGGTTTTTTACTTTCTTCTTTATTTCCTATTATTACTCATCTTTTTCTGAGCTTTTCGATCACTGAATTCGATACTTTGGGTTTTTGAATCGATCGACGAATCTCACCTTCCAATTTTGATTTTAATTTGAGACCTGAATTTTCCGATCATATACTTGAATTTGGCTATAGAAATTTAGTTGTGACTTGATTCATTAGGTTTGCGAATTGCGAGATATTATGTTGATTTTTTTAACATTTATGATATGATCGTTGTGGGTAGGTTAAAGCTGCTTATCGGAAGAAAGTATGGGAATCACATCCTGACCTATTTCCAGATGATCAGAAGCTCACTGCTGAGTCTAAGTTTAAATCGGTGAGTGACAACTGAAAAATTTCACTATTTGCATAAAATTTATTTGGAGAAATCGGCCTTCTCCTCTGACTTTGTTGCAATACACCGAGACTTAAAAGTTAGTATTGAATTTGTTGCAGATATCTGAAGCTTACTCTTGCCTTGAGTCTGGTAATTTACTCAGATTGACCTTTCCTTGGTTATACAATATTGTTGCTATTGATATCACTGATCTGAGTCCTTAGAGCTTTTCTTGTTGGAAGAATGAAAAAAGAGAACGGGACACACTTACTCTGTTTTTCTTATAGAATGTAGCTCTGAACCAATGTCTCTAGTATATAATGTATTAAGCTTTCTAAGTTGCACGTTGGTCTCTATGTCCAGGTGATGTTAAAGGTCGACAATATTCCAGAGCAGGTAAAAACGACTCGGAATATGTTTTAAAACTATAGCTTAATGGGTTACACACTGAATGAGACTCTCGATTTGTAACATTGATAAGGTGTGTATTCGAGGGTCTTCAAGAAAGGAGTTCCGCGGACATATGCATCTGCCAAAAGAGGTAACCCTTGGTTGATCGGTGCACCTTTCCTTCTGATCGTTCTTGGAACCATCGGACTTGGTGCAATCAAAGCTAACAGGTTTTTCTATTGGTTTTCCATTGAGATCCTTTCATTTTTATTTCTCTCGACTTGTGTATGTGTATACTGTAAATTTGATAATATTAAATATAATTATTGTTGTGTTATTTTGGCATTTGCAGGGCATATAATCAGCAAAAACAGACGTTCCCGTCTCACAATCCTTTCCTTCCTTGATTCATAGTCTCGTTCAACATAACATTCTCAATCATTGAATTAGTACATTAATTTATATTTTAATGTACTAATGTTACGTATGGGAACACATTTTCCTATCTTTTCTTTAAACATTCATAGGTATAACTGTGTACATTTACTCGATTGTAAAATTTACGTTCTTAAATTCATGTTGATATGCTTGGATACACATCATATTTGTCTCTTGTATTCCTTAATCATTGTTGCCTGGATTTTCAAAGCAGAACCTCCGTATAAAATAAAGTAACTCTCTTGATTTACACATTTATAATTTAAATCAATCTGATAAAAGAAAAGAGAAACAGTAGTAGAAATTATTTTCATACATAAATATTGATAACGGCTTTTAAGAATAAGAAATAAGAGACTAAAGAAAAAAGAGGTGAAATTACACAAATATTATCCCCAAACGAAAGTGGAATATCACCAAAGTAACTGTAACCTCTTAAGACCAAAAGAAACAAATTGCCGTAACTAACGCAGAAACTTTGGTGATGCAGAGGCTCCAAATCACTCATCCTCTCCACATGAAACTGTGCAATCTTCTTCGTGATGGTAACAATAAGGTTTTTCACGAACCCAACCATGTACTAATACATGACAAATAGTTCCAAACCTTAACCAGACCCCAAATTTTTACCCTTGACTCCTTTATACTGAATCCGACGAAAGTAAAATGAAAAAGAAAAAGAAAAGGTGCTGCTACTACTAAGGTACTTATTACTTAAGACTTCAGAATCTTCTCATTCTGCAGTTTTTTGATATGGAAAACACTATTTTCCATGTCTTTAGCGCTCTCTATATTTTGGTATTCAGAGTAGTACTCATTTATGCTCTGCTTATGGCTACTACTACATCTTCTTCCGTATTTCATAACTCAAACATTGGATTTCAGGCAGCAGTTACGATACCTGTCTCGGTCTCACTAGCTGTCTCGTTTGTAGTCTCTGCAGCAAGGCTTATAGTAATTGGTTTCCATCCTGTTTGATGATGAGTAATCCATTTCTTTGCGGTTGCTGTTATATTCAAGATCTGAAGTATGTCACCTAAAGTAAGCTCTTTTAGACATTCTTTTTTCAGGACTTGTGCAGCTTCATACCTATATATTAGATGCAAAGAGAAAGAAAGGGATTTTACAACATTTCATGGCTTAAGGAACTATATACATCCTTGACAAAGCAAACTTTTTCTAACCTGCACTGAGTTGCCGTAAACGCCACCCGCCCAGAAGATGAGGTTAAAAACCGTTGTATTCTATCCCAAGTTGCTTTTGGGTATTGCTTAGGGTTTCCACCTAACGGGTTTATACAGTTCCATAGAGCTTCATTTTTGCCAATGTAGAGCTTTAGTTTACCAACATTATTCACCATGATCATACCATGCTCCATTGCACTTTCTAAGGCTTTCTTTACGTCAGTACCACGATGCTTTGAATCTCCATACTGAATGCAATCCGAGATATTAGTCTCTGTAGGCATAACTTTTTCAGTTTTCAAGGTGTTTAGAGCATGTAAGATGACGCCTATAAGGCCTTGAACATACTCAGATGGTGGTGGACACTCCTGTGTTCCCCACATACCATCGCTGGAACCAGATCCAGTAACCACTGAAGGCTGGGAAGGTGAAACTCCTCCAGGAGTGGAAGAGTTTGTGTAGCCAGTGGTTGTAGTAGTATGGGTTACTGGGGCACTACTACTCCGTGGAAGATAACACTTGTTTGGACCATTTACGCTAGGAGAATATGAGGGTTCCATCTTTGGTCTGAACTCTTGTCTAACTTGAGGAATGAAATTGGGACGATTTTGTGGTTGATTCGGGTATTGAGACAGACTTAGATTGCTGATATCAGGTGTAGTCATGAGAGGTGGAGCCGGAAACCTAGGCCCATCATTCCTTGGATGCATTGGACGGAAACCATTACCAATAGGAGGATGCAGATTATCTGGACGATAAGGGCGGAAAACATTACCATAAGGTGGCCGCATATTAGTAGCACCTGGCCTGGCAGCATTGGGATAATAGTTCTGAGCATGATTTGGGACGCTATTTCCATTATTCCAAGAAGGATCAGGGTTAGGGTAAGGTTGTCTAGGAGGAAAAGGACCCGCCGGTCTAGGAGGATAAGGATAATGATTCTGGTTCTGAGGATTACTCATGACATTACCTGGGAAAGGGTTGCCATTGCTAGAGGGTAAATTGGGAGGAGGTCTAGTAGTGGGAACAGATGGCTCACTACTTGCAAAATACTCATGGGGTTTCTTGATCAGCTTGCCTTGAGTGTTCTGTTGCTGACGGTAGTTATTGTTAGGCTTAGTTTCCTGAACCTTTGGCATGGCAGGCTGATGATTTGATGGTTTTGGAAGGAACTTAACCTTCGATTTATTATCAAAGATTCTTCTGGAGTCAGGTTTTGAATCCAGAGTTTGCCCTGATGGAATACACTCCTGAGTTGGAATCTCTGAGCCAGAGGTTGAGGGAGTTGCATTCATAACAAGTTGTGAGCTTTCGCTTCGTGTGAGAGGGATTCCTCCAGCTGAAAGGCTAGTCCAAAGCCACACTGAGGTTGCAGCATGAATAAGCGGCGCTGATGCTTTGTGAGGCTGTGCCAAGAGAATATTGTAACGTCTCATTCTCAATCCGTGAAGAGCATTGGAGAAGTCTCTATCTCCAGAGATTAGCATAAAATTTGCAGGAGCCGGATTGTCCAATGCCCAAAACAACATGTCCACTAGAATCTTCTTATCACTCGCATCTTTCACCCCTGAAATTATAACCACACACACACAAAACAAACAAAAAAACTTTGGTTACTAAAATCAAACGAAAACGAAAAAATCAGAGTTGGTAATCTAATCATGATATAGTAATCAAAGTATGAGCGAATCTAATCTAAATACATAAGTTAAGGATTAAGGAACTCACCGGCGGGGACGTGGTTGAGCGCAATTCCGGTGGAGTTAAGAGCATGCTGGATCGATAAAGGGATACGATTCGTATCACCATAGGCGGAGATTGAGACCGCACCACAATAGTTCATCTTTGCAAGCGCCGAAGTAATATTCTGAGCAATTCCATGAGCATCGAGACCTTTGGGGACTTGGCAATTCTCTATATCCCACCACACTGATGTCTTTGCTTTCACGTACTGAGCATCAGCCATCTCCGCCGCCACTGGAGTCGTTCCAAAATCTCCATCCCCCACCGTGTTCATCGACATCGTTTTTCCGCCGCCGTAAGCTACTCCGAAGATTCAGAGTTCGCCAGAGGAATCTTCGAATAAGGGCTTTTTCAATTATTATCGAAAAAAAACTTTTGCCCTTCCTTTATATTCCCCTGCTGATGAAGGGAGTGTGACTTGACGGTTTAACCCCTGAAGTAGCGGCGATTCGTGAAACTCGAGGGGAAGGGTAAGCGATTTGATTGGTAGAGAATCGTGGTTAATGCCTTGTTGGCAGTGGTTGAGACTCGAGAGTAGTGGTGATACTGTTGTTAGTAGAAGTTCTCGTGCACCGTTTCGATTACGTCCGTTTCCTTATAATTGACGTTGACTCTTTGACTTCAACGAAGACTCATCGTTTCCGTTTTCCACGAAGAAACTTCCTTCCGTTTTGTATTTTCCATTTGTCACGACGTGTTTACGTCCTAACTTCCTCAGTCTCCCCTCAATCTCTTCCACAAGTATAATGTTCTTTTTTAAAAAAAATTTTGAAGAAAACCAAGGACATAAAAATATTATTTACTTAATAGAAACAAGAAACAAGTTGATAAGAAAAGCCATCTAAAACAAATGATTTTGTCGACATCTTCGTAGTTGGTTGAATAATAATTTTTGTAGAACAGCTTTTTCTTTTTAGATAAAGATATTTCTTTCTCGCACAAATTTCCAATTACTAGTTCACTTAATTCATTGATTGTGCCATAGTGGCATATGTTGCTTACGTATCGGCGTTTTTTTGTTGTTATTCTTTGTGTTAAAAGGATACAAATGCTCGATCAAAATTGGAAAGGACGTAGAGAAGGTCAATAAACAAATAGAAGTAAAGGCTTTGATGGGTTTTCTTGTGTCATCTAGAGTACTTCCTCGGGACCAGGCTTAGATGATTGACGATGAGCCTATGCTCTGTTTCTGAAACCGCCGTGGCTTATGAAGTGATGGATTTATGAACAAAATAACAGTGTTGACTTGAGCAAAACTTCTCCACATAAATATAAAACGAATTAAGTGAGATGATAACTATGAAATCGTTCAAAAGAGCATATGATCTCTCAGGGAGGAAACAATGGCGTTTAATCACAACAAGGCAAATATTATAACAAGGGAAAACTTTAAATAAACAAAGATATACATACGTAGGGTACACTCAAAAGCAGAACAAAAACAATTACAAATAATCAATTCACACAGCTAAGCTCGGAAACACAAGCTTGGAAATAACATATTCAATAGAGATAAAGACAGTGCGAGAATTTCTGTGTTGCTTACGCAATATCCTCCATAATTAGCAGCTAGCTCCAAGCAAATCATCTTCACGGCTCGAGCAATAATCCACAGCTCTCGTAAAGAGCGTGACATCGCTAAAACTCCTAGCAATTTCAGTGAATAAAGCGACTTAGAATCTACAGTAACTATTGCGAACAACGATCCAAAATCTAAAGTCGAAGCGAGCAAATATCAAGTTCAAAAAATCCTGCAGCAGGTCAACACTAATATACAACCGATTGATTATACAAAATGGTGATGGAAAACTTAGGGGAATAGAAGTTAAATGGAAACGTGTAAAAGATTCACTTACATTCCAATAAAAAAATTCAAGAAGAAAACCGAAATGAATCCTAAGTAATCGAAAAGCTTACCTTGACCAGAAACAGACTGACGAAGAGGAATAACAGTAGAAGGAGAGCCTGTGCGAGCTTCTCTTGGCGGCGGATAGCATTAGGACAGAATGGCCGCTCATCGGAATCAATTGATCTGGCAGCATTATAACAAAATTGCCGCACATCAGAAGCAACTGATCTGGCAGCATTAGAACAAAGTAGCCGCACATCAGAAGCAACTGATCTGGCAGCATCAGAACAAAATTGCTGCACATCAGAAGCAACTGATCTGGCAGCATTAGAACAACGTGGCCGCATATTAGGAGCAACTGATCTGGCAGCATTAGAACAAAGTGGCCGCACATCAGAAGCAACTGATCTGGCAGCATTAGAACAAAGTGGCCGCATATTAGAAGCAGCTGGTTTGGCAGCATTAGGAACTCCATTACTCCAAGAATTAAGAGCATGCTGGATCGCTGGAGTGATACCACTTGTATCGCCATAAGCGGAGATTGAGACCGGACCACAATAGTTCATCTTCATAAGCGCCGAACTAATATTCTGAGCAATCATATTAGCATCGAAACCCTTAGGAACTTGACAATTCTCTATATCCCACCACACTGCTGTCTTGGCTCCCACGTACTGCCCTTTAGCCATCTCTGCCGTATTCATCGCTGATCGCAAAATGAATCAACCAACTAAGGAATCTCAGTTAGTTATTTAAGAAAACCTTTTTGTCTCTCTGAATTGAGGACTGTCAGAAGAAGATGAATCTCCGAGTTGAAGACTTTTTGACAACGAAGACTCAATGTTTTAGCTTTCCACGATTAAACCTTTTTTTATTTAAAGGGTAAAACATATTATTTTATGTTACCGACACCCCCGTTATATTTGAATTTAAAACAAAACAGGATAGTTTACTGGTCAAATCATCAGTATCAATGTCGGAATTCTATGAACACTAATGATGATTGCTGTATGAAAAAGTGTTTATCCAGTATAAAACAAAATAACTTCTTAATGGTGACGCCTAATGTGCTCCTTCTCCGGCAGGTCCGGTCCGAGCATTCAACAATGGTTGCAGAGCCTTCACGACTATACTCATGTTTGGTCTGAAATCAGCTTCGTATTGTACACACAATGCAGCAACAGCAGCTAGCTGCATTACCAACAATAGAAGGCCATCAAACAAGGACATTTGAATCAAGAAAAAGCATATATATCTTCTATGTTCTAATCATTAAGTTTAAGACTGGTTTCAGTTTATTATACCTTAGCAACAGCTTTTGGAGGGTAATCTCCTCCGAGTCTTGAATCAACGCACTGCTTAACCTTATCTTCACTTAGCTTCGGTGTAGCCTAAGGCATAAGCAGAGTTTTTTTTTAATTGTTTAGTAAGATTTCTGTGCAGATAACGATGCAAGATTGTTCATCTTTGAAAGAGATTAGTATTTACTTACCCATGTGACTAAACTTTGCTGGCCTCGTGGCAATGTATGATCAACAGGCTTTCGACCTGTAAGAAGCTCGAGCAATACAACTCCAAAACTGTACACATCGCTCTTGGCACTCAATTGCCCGGTCATTGCATATCTATTATAAAAAAGACAAGCATATGTTGAATGAGGATTAAGCAATGGAGAAGAAGTATAAGAAATGAAAACCAACTTACTCAGGAGCATGGTAACCAAAGGTTCCAAGAACACGAGTTGAATGAAGACGTGCTGCCATATCAGGAGCTTGATTTGACAGATCAAAGTCAGCGATCTTTGCTACATCATCATCAAAGATTAGAACATTGCTGGACTTTATATCACGGTGAATGACATGTGGATTAGCCTTTTCATGTAAGTACTCAAGCCCTCTTGCTGCTCCAACTGCAATCTTCACTCGTTGAAGCCACGACAAGAGTGGACCAGGCTTTGCTCCCTTCACACCTTTTCTCCCTGAGGAAGCATAGGATATAATGTTATAAACATAAATAAAATCACTCTCTCAACTGAAGTAAACACACAAATATGTTCATCAAAGTTATTTCTACATTCATTGTACCATGAAGAATATCATGAAGAGATCCATTTTGAGCAAACTCAAAGACAAGTATCCTCGAACTCCCATCAACAGAGTAACCAAGCAGCTCAACGAAGTTATCATGCTTCAACCTCGAAACCATGGAAACCTGCAGGTTCATATCCAAATTAAAAAGCAAACTTGGACAATGTCACATAATCCATCATCAAACATAGTATATCAAGCAAACCTGGGCAAGGAATTCATCGTCGGGCTGTTTGTTAGAATCTAACTTTTTAATCGCAGCACGCTGATCATTCTTCAATACCGCATGATATACTCTTGCATAAGATCCTTCACCAATGAGAGAATTTGGTCCAAAATCATTGGTTGCTTCAATCAGTTCAGTGGAGAGAATAGAAGCTACTTCTATAGGCTGCACCTTCACAGTTTGAGCACCCTTTTGTGCTGTTTCAGAACCATTTCGCCTTCCATCATTTCCTTCATTCCCATCAAAGATACCAAATTACCAGATTGATTCAAGAACACATGATTTTTGATAGTAAGAGAGGCAATAAAATAACTCAAAAATACCTCCAGATTGTTTGGTCGTATTGTGACCTCCATAATCAGCAGCTCCAAGCAAATCATCTTCACGGCAACAGCCGAAACAGCTCATTGTTTCTATAGCATATTAATTTCGAGATCACATTTGGAATTATCAGAAACTCTCAAGTCAAGTAAAACAGATTACACACAAATTAAAGCAAAAAACCTAACTCGTATCATTAGAGCTAGTAAAGACTCGCATTCTCGTAGCAATTTTAGTGAATGAAGAAACGGAAATCTGCAGAAACTAAACTATGATTGTGAACAAAGATCCAAAAATCAGAAAATAAACAAATATTCAAATTCAAAAACTTAGGCGGCACATCAACACTAATCTACAACCAAATATACGAAATGGTAACGGCAAAACCCAGAGGAACTTTCAAATTCGAATCGAAAAATCAGGAAGAAAACGGAATTGAATCTGAAACAATCGAAAAGCTTACATTTGACGCAAATCAGACGGAGGAGGACGACGATGGAGTAGAGGTAGAGCCAAAGAGTGTGTGCCTGAGGTTTCGAAGATCTAAGAAATCGGTGGAGAGGTCGGTAACAGCGTAATATAAAGGGGAACA
>VBRH01000018.1:141487-155882 GCA_014578085.1 Cardamine resedifolia | reverse complement strand
AAAAAAAAAAAAAAAAACTCTCGTTGTCACCGTGACAAAAAAAATGAGAGTACATAAATCCTTCTTCACACGCCTTCTTCATAAACCAAAGAACATAAACTGTTGCCCTACGAGAATAGGTTTGCACCACCTTTACGCCAAACCCCACGAACCGGTAATCCACAGGTCGGATTATGGTTATCGTTAGGATTAGTATCTTCTGACTCTGGTTCAGGTTCACGATTAGAATTGTTCAAATCTAGTAACGCTGCCATTGATCCATCACCAAGCCGTACTCTGTGAAACTTGGAAGTTTTCTTACGTTGCTGTTTACTTCCTGCTGAAGAAGAATCCAATCCTGCTACTTGTGATTTGCCTTTGTCTGACCGGTATGTATTTTTATCTTTCGATATTGCTTCTTCTTCATCTTCTTTATCTTCCTGAAGATTCTGTGAGGATTGCAATCTCCTCACTGTGTCCATAAAGTTATCTGCTAATGTTTCTTTCTGCTCAACAACCTTCACAGCTTTTCCTTTGTTTTTCTTTGAACTTTGACTCACTTTAGCTTGAGAAGAGCTCTGCACAGAAGCCTGACCATTCTCCTTTGAATCCTCTCTTCTCAAACTAACATTGTGGGTATCAATGAGTTCCTTTTGCCTCTTAGGGTCAGGGCATAGTCTAGCAAGATCAATTACCAAGTGAGACAATCCATATCCTTGCACATACTCCAAGTAAGTTCTTGCATCAATCGAACCTTGACGATACTGTCCTGATACATCTTTAAAGGCCTTGAAAAGATCTTCATCATGACCAAGTGCAGATCGCATTTTCTCAATCAGTGACTTGTTGGCAGACTGTACATCTGGAGGTGGTTGGGTGTTTAAAGATCTATGTGTAACTGTGGATGTTGTGTTACAATTTTGCGCAACAGAAGAAACTGGAGGAAAATCTGAGTGAGAAGGCTGAAGTGATCTTGTATCTGATAGATTAGGGGCTGAGGAAGAGTGAGGAATCCTATTTGCATTACGAGCAGCCTGTGGAACTGCAGAAGCCAGAGGTCTAGGATGTGAAATTCTGGCAGGGGACCTAGTTTGGAGGGAAGTACTAGAGGCTTGTACAGGTGTTCGTCCTATTGCTGGCCATCCTGAAGAAGAAGTGGCACCTCCACTTGTATTAGATGCTTCTGCTGGGCCTCGGTTAACTGCTGGCCATGCTTGAGAAGGGCTTGCAGTAGAAATAACAGTAGCAGTTCGATTTGTTTGGCGTCGTAGACGAGCAGCCATAGTGTTGGTAGGCAAACTCTCCAAGTTCTGTCCAGCTCTCGGTTGGCCAGAAAGAGGAGGAAAAGCAGATTCTCCAAGGCGTGAACCACCACCACCAGAGCTACCTACAGCTTGAAGGTATCGTGAAGAGGCTTCCATATCTGTAGTTGATAGAGACTCCATAGGTTGAATAAGAGGATCTGAATTATCACTGTATGTGTTGTTGTTCTCAGAGAATCCAGGAGGTGCATTTGAAGGTGGAGGAACAGGCTCTTGCCGAGAATACTCAGCCTCAGATAAACGAAGAGCGGCATGAACTGCAAGATTATATTCATCATCACCAGGCTCGCGACGAAATGATCGGGGTCTTCCACGACGATTCTCTTGATCATTTCCACGACGATATCTGAAACTTGTTGGTATCTGGAGCAGATTCACAATATCAAAGATAAGCAAGCAAACTAGTAGCTAAATTTACACATACGAAAAATGCAAGAGGAGTTACATGCCTGTAATGCAGCACTTCGCTGAGACCGAGACATTTTACCTCCATGCTCAATAGCGTTATGCCTCTGGGAAAACAAATACAAATACTTAACAAAAGTCCATACAGCGAAACTAAAAAGGAACCATGAGAAATTTTCAAAAGTGTTTACTTTCAACTCTGATTCATTTTGGAAAACTATGAACTTCTTAGAAAGGCAAGAGTCGTCTTCACAGAGGAAATGGTCTCTACGGAAGTGAATCTGTTGCAAAAAATGTAGAATCAGAACATATTCAGCCACAATCTAATATAAGCTATAACGAAAGAGGTTAATGGTTACCTCTAAGTCATCATAATTTTTGTAATATTCATATTGTCCTGGCTGTGACCTATATTGGATAATGACGTCAATGAAGTCATGCAGATTACACACTCTCCAAGTTAAGATAACATACATGTAAATTTCCATTACCTTTGACATATATGACAGGTGTAATGCTCTGTAGACATGTGAGTATATAACTCATTATCGCCATAAAATGGATTCCTACAGAATTCACACATAGGATGTCCAGTGAAGCCTCCCCTTTCACTCTCAGTTCCATCAACTTCAGAGTCACCAGTGTGTATATGTTGGTTAAGCTGTGCCCTAGTATACAGCTTTTGTTCACCTATGAATATCTGTCCATGTAGAGAGAGACAGACACACATAGATGTAAGAAAACTGCAAAACTTCCGAGATGCTAATAGCAAATAATTTGCACAAATGAAGTTTCGAAGCTCAGACCTTACGCCCTTCGAGACATAAACCACACATATGCAGTTTGTGCTTATGATATAAATGACCCTTCAACTGTTCAACACTCTTAATCCGCGTACGATGATGCCTTGGTCCTCCTTCTCTTGGTTCATCTTCTGTCTTGTCACAAACACTGCACGAGAGTCTACACATTGCTTTGATCATCCTGTATTGATCCAAATCATCAAAGAAAGCCTGACTGTCTTCATGATACCAGAACCCTCCTCCTACTCGACCTTCCTTTGGCGTTGATGGGAAGGTCGAGAAGTCATTGATCGTCCTTGTATAATCACCCAATGCCTATAAATATCACGAAGCCTCTCATAAGCATTCACTGGGAAATACTAATCATTCAACAAAGAGGAGCTAAGATTGAAAAAGTTGAAATCTTACAAAATTTATTCACTTAATTAATTAGTGATCGAGAGGTAACCACAAATTCAAGCAAAATCAAATATATATCCAATGGAAAAAAAGAAACTGCGATAACATTGGTAACAGAGATACAATTGAAGAGCTAAATAGTGATTAGGAAGAGGTTTAATAACCTTGGTGACGAAGACGATAGGAGACTCTGTCTTGCAGATACAGCAGCGAGGATCGCCGAGGACGAAACGGAGACGAACAACGCATGTGGAGCAAACTTCCCGGTGACCACAGGATCCATAGGCAACCCATTCGAGGTTTTCAGCGCAGACGGCACAGCTGTCATCCATGTTTCTTCGTGAATTTGGGATTTGCGATTTCAAAATGATAAACAATAGAGATGATGAGCACAGAGATCTAGGGTTCTTCAAGGGCAGGCAAAAGGGTAAAGATGAAGAATACGAAAGGTCCACGAAACATAAAGGCCAGTCAAACAAATACCAAGACAATTTGGGAAATATTACTCATTATTATATCTAACAGATAACATGTGGTAAGATATAAATAATTATCAATCGGGGATGTAGCTCATATGGTAGAGCGCTCGCTTTGCATGCGAGAGGCACAGGGTTCGATTCCCTGCATCTCCAAACATAATTTTTTTTTTCCTGTTCTGGTGAGCCAAGGCCTAAGGGCCCAAGAGACTTACTATCATTTACCCAAAACAAGACCCAAGTTAATCCTTCCTAAACAATCCAGAAAATAAGGGTAGTTACGTAATTTAACAATTACAGAGTCCAAAACCCTAGCATCCCCTTCTCCTTTATTTGTTATCTCCTACATATTAATCTCCTTTCTGATTTTTCTTCTACAGCCGTTGTTTGCTTTGCCGCAAAGATGCAGATCTTCGTGAAAACCCTAACGGGTAAGACCATTACCCTCGAGGTCGAGTCCTCCGACACCATCGACAATGTCAAAGCGAAGATCCAAGACAAGGAAGGAATCCCTCCGGACCAGCAGCGATTGATTTTCGCCGGGAAACAGCTTGAAGACGGCCGTACTCTCGCCGACTACAACATCCAGAAGGAATCGACGCTTCATCTCGTGCTCCGTCTCCGTGGTGGTGCTAAGAAGAGGAAGAAGAAGACTTACACCAAGCCGAAGAAGATCAAGCACAAGCACAAGAAGGTCAAGCTCGCCGTTCTTCAATTCTACAAAATTGATGGATCTGGAAAGGTTCAGCGTCTGAGGAAAGAGTGCCCTAACGCAACTTGCGGAGCTGGAACATTCATGGCTAGTCACTTTGATCGCCATTACTGCGGTAAGTGTGGGCTCACTTACGTTTACCAGAAAGAAGGAGGCGATGAATGATCTCTTCTTCAATCGCCAGATCGATTACTGTCTCTTTCTCTCTATCTTTAAAAACTGCTTTTCGATTTGGTAATTTAATTATGGATTCGTTGTTGGACATCTTTTGTTCTGTATTTCGCAGCTATAATTATGGAATTTTCTAGCTTTATGGATATTGTTTATGTTGGTCGTTCATTACCCTGTTACACATTGATTTCTGCAACTTCTTCAATCGTCGTTTCTGTTATAATTTTATGTTTTGATATCATGCACTATTATTTAATTCTAAAATCAGGTTTGCAAATTGATAGATGATGTTATGTTATTACAATTGCTCCATAATATATATCGGTTTTTGATACTTATGCTTGCGGAATTGATGGTTAATTAGTTATCGAAAAGTTAACTCTGTTCCATAGAAAATCTCAAGTATGACACTGAAAACATAGATATAGGGTCTTGAAATTTCTACTGTTGTTACTTCGACATTATCATTTGTATGTTAATTTTGTACTAAACAAAATGGTTTCTACGTCTGCTTAATATGAAAGAACCAAATAAGCAAATTAACGAGTTCCACATCTCGCTAATTGAAGATGATGTTTCAATTTATGTGGTATTTTATCTCTTCCAAGTACACACTAATCTATTTTTCTCGATGGCTTGTTACATGTAATTTTATTCTGAATTTTTTTAACTATTAACAAAACAATTATCAGTTTGTACTTTGTACACAAAAATGTAACCACGTACTACTTTGCACACAACAAGCACACAAAATTATATACACAAATTTCTCTCAATAAAGTCCTCTCAGCTGCTTAAAATCTCCAAGGCAAATACAAAAGCAGCCAGAGAGATTATTCGTCATCATCAGTTACCAGTCATGGCCATCATCATTGTCGTACTCACAGTAGTTTCAGCCATCCAACAGATTCCTTAAGCTATGGAAAGCCTCAGCGGTCAAACTACAACACCGTTTCTTCTCCAACGGGACCACCGGCTCCCCTTGGTCCACTTTCATGAAACATACCACAACCGCGGTTAAGTTATCAAACGTATTCAGCCTCAGAGCCTCCATCACAAGCTCTCTCGCACATTTTGTGGGATCGTCATGTCGGTTTAAGCCACGCCTTACAATCTTAATCGCTTCTTGGCTCGTCAAAACATCCCAAATCCCGTCACATCCGATAACAAGAAACTCGTCGTCCTCAGTCAGAGTTATCTGCTTGATTTCGGGTTCAGAAATTAGTGGACACTGAGAGCCGTGTGGGAGTTTCATTTCCCAGTCGCCTAGAGCTCGGGTTACAGATAAAACCCCATTTAGGTAACCGTCATCAAAGAAACCGCCTAATTCTTCCACTCTTCTCCTCTCAGGTAGATTGATCGGTCTATGGTCTTGAGACATGTCTATCGCTTCGCCTTTTCTGCATAGAACTGCTCTGCAGTCGCCGGCATTTGCAACCATTAAGAGTCTACAAAAGAGAAGAACAAAAGTATCCCATGAGAAATCACAGTTAAACCAACATGAAACTGCTCCCAAACCAGATAAGCAGAAATAACAGAAATACAGAGAGATGGAGTATTGCTCAGATCACATGCTTATAGACCTAACATCTATAGTATATGCGACAGCTCTCTAATGATCCAAAAGAGGAAAAAGTACGAACTAAGCGACTGAGACAAATACCTTCCGAAAATAAGAGCAGCAAGTGCAGTGGTACCAGAAGAAGTGCTAATGCTTCCGTCCTCTGCTAAAGCTAGATCAGCTTGAAGAAACGCATTTCTCAACGAACTCTTAACTTCTTCCACATAAACACTATTAACTTCGGATGTTTGTGGAAACTTATCATCTTCAAAGAAAAGCCTAATGGCATTTCTCCGGACGTACGCTGCTGCTTCTGGTCCTCCATGACCGTCAAAAACCTAAACAGAGGAAGTCAAGTCAGTATAAACATATACTTAAAAAACAGCAGAATTTAAGGAAGCAACAAAACATTACCGCATAGAAAGCACTAGGCTTTGGCAATTCAATGAGAGACCCAACTTGAGAAGACAGATCGTCTATGCGAATGTGCTCATCTTCCATGTATCTCTTTGGCCCGATATCAGCGTAGCTTCCAGACCTGATGGTTGGAACATAAACCGAATCGCAATCATCATCTCGCAACAGCTCTGCCTGCTTTAGACCCTAAAACGGTATACACATTATTGAAAATATAAATCAAATCAAATCTTTTAAACAATCAAAAACAGTCCCGATTCTTCCACCAACAAAAGAAAAACAGATTCAAAAAGGCTAAAACTCATCTCTCAATTGAGAATATCAACAACTGAAACACAAATAGAGAAGACAAGATATATTAACAAACACAATAACTACAGACAGGGCTTATCCAAAAAAAAAAAAAAAAAAAGTAGTTACACTTAATTCTCAAAGTCACCCAGCTTTAAAGTTGTTTAATTTGGAGTAATAGATATCTCAAAGTTTCAGACAACAAGCATCGATAGTACATAAACCAAGACTCGTTTAGTTTAAGCTTAAGAAATACAAGGATCATGTTCGCAAGTGTCTCAGATCGTTTCGTCTCCCATAAACTCATCTTCTTAAGTGAATTTAAAGAGCCGTAATACCAAGCAATTCAGTCAAATTTCTAATTATTGACGATTAATTTTCAGAACCCAGCTTCTTAAATTCTCAAAATCAAAACTTTAACATGTTGGAAGAATTGGGGAATATTAAGACTTACCACAGGAGAAGTTGCAAAACCGCCAGAAACCGACGCCGCCGTCCGACGGATACCCAATTTCGGAGAAGAAACGGGAGACTTGACGGCGGAAGAAACTCCATCAAACAACTCAACCTCCAGAACAACCGGCAAACTCTGTTGAAACACAACCTCTGCTTCCGCTACCATCTCTCTTAAATTCTTCACGATCAATTTCAATTTTCACTACAACAAAATCGAACCTTTTTATTCCCAGACAATTCTACTCGATATCACCGCCTTTATCTCTGATTTTTTGTTTTTCTTCCAAATTCGTCACTTGTTTTCAAAGAAAATTGACAATTTCGTAAGTTCGCGTGTATTTATTTTTTTCTATCTCGTGGACGAAATTTCTGTGCCTCGTGGTCTTTTTTTATTTCCTCTCTGTAATATATAAGAAGTCGATTGTGGATGACTGGGTAACCGGTTAATATAGTTGACACGTGGCGGTCATTTGTGGCGAATCGGAGATCTATGTAGATTATTATCGGTGTTTAGTTTGTGGATTACACACCGCTAAGACTTAGCCCCAGTCATGACACGTGTCATTCCATCTTTGACGCGCGTAAACTCTAGAGAACGACGTCGGATTCCAGAACCACCCTCCTTTTGTACTTACTACCAACTACCGAGGACTTCCTCGGAAATAACGGGGACGTTTCTGTAATTTAATATAATAATCAGGGTAGTTTTGAAAATTAAAGACATAATCTCTAGAGGTTTGTCCGTGTCCACACCTGCGCTCCGTGAATTGACGATATTATCCCCCATTAATAGATGAATCTGGACCGTTAAAATCGCCAGGTTTGGGCTTGGGTCCCAAGTTTATCGATTTCTCATGCCAAGTCAGCATTTTATTTTATTTATTTGGTTTTTTGTCACAACAAATTAGTGGGGAACAAAAAAAAATTCTTGACGAAGTCAGGTGTGGTGCTTTTACGCCTTTACACATTTTCATAGATCCCAACTATTTTTGCGGATAATTTTTCGAGGGATTATTTGTTAAATGATGGATCAGCCGACAAGTTAAGTGCTCGCTATGTTCCAAAGCCAGCAGCACCTAACAATTATTTATATGCTCTTTTTTCTTCTAAATTTGACTGTTAAAACAAATAAAAATATATAAATTGACATAGCGAGAGAGTCGAACTTATTATTGCTTTTTTTTTTTGTCAAAGAATAAAGATATTGCTTTGTGTATAGTAATAATAATTCCTTAAGACTAAATCAAGATGCTTAAGATCTAACGTGTTGCTAAAATGTGAAACGTGTTTCGTGAAAAGTTTAACAACCAATTAAAAATCCAGAACTTGTCTTTTAGCAAAAAGTATCTAAACAATAAAAATTGACAATAATCAGCACAACTCATCAGCATATATGAGTCAGCAAAATGTAGCTGGTGTTATTGTATACGAGCTTTATAAATATGACACGCGAAAATATCGTCATGTTGATGATGAATGATGACGCACGATATTTTATGGGCCATAGTTCAGAGCAAAACCCATCAAGATTTAACTTAAGTGTTTGAAGCCCACTGGATTCAGTAGGTATTCTCGCTCGTTGGATCATAAGGGAACGTTGTTATAAACTTATAATTGGTGGCCTTAAGATTTAGAGACTGTAATCAAAACTGAGGAAATCATAAATGAAATATTTTTGCTTATGACATATTTGCCCCTTTATTACGACTTACGTAATTAGGTATATTTTAATTGAAAGGGTAAGTAAGAGATTTTACATTGATTGGAGATCGAGAACGGAAAATGTAAACACACAACATATAAAGTAAAAGAAAAGAAAAAACGTAAGAAAGACTCAACATCGATTAATCAACTAAGTTTAAACATAATCTCCCCGGGGATTTTATTAAGCCTCCATAATCGCTAACCTCACTTTGACGATGATGCCGATGGATTTAAAGGGCTCGGCTTTGGACTAGTTTGCCCTTTTCCAGTGAGCCTAGGACTCGTCTCACCTCTCAACTCATTCACTCGAGGACTAAACACTTGAGACAGATTCCGATTATAAACCGGCGTTGAAGTCGAACTAGTCACCTTAGGACTACATGTGTGTCTAAACTCTCCTCTGCTTCTTGTAATAAACTCATCAAGAATCTCAGAATCACATGGATACGAAGCTGTTGATCCCATCTCACCTTCCTGCAAAACCAAAAAATATGCTATCAATAAATTGAGAAACAAAAGACAAAAAAAAAAAAGTTAGGATTTTGATTCGAATTGGTGGTAATGGAGTCATTTACCGCTACTGCGAGATTGAATGGTAAAGCAGGTGCTTCTTCATACTCGGCTGCGTCTAAGTCCTGAAGATGAGCACTTTTGAAGAATCTTGGGAGGATATATTGCCTTACGGGTATTAGAAACATTATCAGTAGTGGGAACATAACTCCAGCGATTGGGATCCATGTGAGACCAAAGCAGGTTAGAAGATAAGTTGTTTGGAAAATAGTGAACATTGCAATCGTTTTGAATGGAACAGTTTCCACAAATGTTGCGTGGTTATCTTCAAGGACCCTGCAAATTTGGTATGTAGATGAGTAATTATTTTTTGAGAGAGTCAAAGAAGCTAACAAGATTGAGACTTTACTTGAATCGACGACTTGGGGCTGTGAAGAGAAGTAAGATTCTTTCCCAGAATTGGTTTCCGGGTAAGCTTTCGATTGCCATGAAGGCGAAGTATCCCCATAGGACTGATGTAGGGATCATTTTAAGGATAGGCATAGCTGCAACACATCCTCCAACCATTATTGCTTGAAGCAAGTTGCTTACTCTCTGTTCTTTGACTTCAATTGGCAATAAATCATCGATCTCTTTCTCAATATCAAACAGAGTTTCATCCACTGGAGCATCGAGATTTCCTGTGAATGTCGTCGCTTGGATTGTTGATTCTCTCAGCTCGTTCAGACCCTGCAGAAAAGATTATTTATCATCCATTCATATTTACTTCCATTGAAAATTTACACAGAAGATTCTTTACTTGAGGCTGCTGGTACACTAATGGAGTCTGCATTTGATTATAAGCCTCTTGCATGTTTCCATACAACTGTCCTAGGCTCGCATTCTGCTTGATGCTTCTGCGTGCAGTTGCAACTAGTCTGTTCCGAAGCAGCTGTGGAAAGAACAAATAACAAGCTTAAAACCAAGACCTTAAGGTGGGGAAAAAATCTATAACAAAATCGATGCTGGTAAGGTACCTGATATTTTAGTGTTGCTAAGCTCTTGGTATGCATTGGTGACTGAGGGATGACTCCATTTGATGGAGGGATTCCAAGTAGACCACACATTAAGGTCTGAAAATGGCGGAGTTATTAGTAGATTGAACTCAAGAAGAAGAAGAAGAAGAAGCAATGACTAATTCCGGCATATTCTTACCAAAAACCCAAGAAGAAGCAGATCATAGTGGTAAGAAGACGGTTTTCTCAAATTGAATTCTTTCTGCTGAGCAAGCTGTGATGCTACGCTGTGGTCGAAGTAGTAAAGAACCGCAATCATTGTTGCTGGAATGAATGCTCCAATTATGTAGAAAACTGGAACTTGAAGCATCTCCTGAGATTTCAAAGTCACTAGGCATTAGTCATATGTTCTCATGTGGGGTGTGTTTGATATTCAAGTTAAAAGACAAACCTTTACGACGGTCCAATTCTCATAAGCACCAGGGGACCAAGGATTTGGGCTAAAAAGTCGCCGAGGGATTCCTTTTGGAACATCTCCTGTTGGGATGTAGGAGACACCGGTCCACACCAGAACCATGAGTGGCACACCATAGTCAGCTATTAAACTTCTAAGCCAGCCTGTTCCAAGAATAATGTTTCAGAAAGTGGAATAAAGTTTCTTCAAGTTCAAGGAAGATTTGACTGAAAGCTCCCCCACTTGTAAGAAATGACTGCTTAATTGATTATTGATTGGTCAAGATCCCTAAAATAAGGAGATTCCAGATCATGAGAATAAAAGACAGTTGACTAACTATTTCGTTACCTGTTCCATATCTCCATGATCTGGCTTTTCTGCTTCTAAGTGCAGTTATGAGAAGACCAAAGGAAAGAACCAAAGCAAACATCCCATTTGCAAATCTCCATGAAGGTAAAAACTCCACAAGTTTCAGATTCTCCCTCTTAGGTGCGCCAAATTCATCAACTAGTCCCTGGATGTATAATCAAGCGATAGAGACAATTAAAATCCAATTTCTTGATATCCAAAAAAATCATAAATCTTTTTACTTTGATGGCTTGTTGCATGAAGAGCATAGCTATAAGAAGTCCAAACAGTTCTCCAGCTACTCTGGTGAATCTGTTGATTATTGAACAAGCTCCACATATAGCAAACACAAACAGTATCAACGAAGTCCACACACAAACCCTGCAAAGATTTAACAAGATTATCGCCTCGTTGCTCAATATTTAACAATACTTAACAAACAAATTAGGAGAAAGCTTTACCATCCAGACCAAGCCAAGAACAAATTGCGTCCCAATTCAGGTCTCCCTTTAGCAAAGTTAAACATGAATGTGTACATAATTACAGTTGGCTCTGCAACTCCGAGTATAAGCAGAGGCTGGCCACCGATAATCGAGTGAATGATTCCGCAAATGGATGTAGATGCCAGAGTCTGAACAGCGGTAAGAACTCCATCTGCAAATTACAGAATCTGATTCAAGTTGCAATCTTTGACAACATTTATACATTTGATAACTTTTTTTTTCCAGTACCGGTGCTTCTTTCCAATTGTTCGCCGAATGAAATAACAGGAATCGCAGACGCGAAGAATATGTATGTGGTAGGAGCCAGAATCCTACAAAAATGAGAAGTTATATATACATATGAATGATTCATAGAAACAGAGAATTTTTTTTTTTTGAAACAGAGGATTTTTGAAAAACGACTAAGGTGAGCAATTAAGTACCTAAATCCAGCTTTGATTCCTCCAGTCCAGTCTTGTTTATAGCACATTAACCTTCCTTTAAGATCATTCTTGATACCTTCAAACGGAACAAAAGTCTCTTCCATGGTGGCTTCTCTCTGCAATTCACTCTGTTTCTAAGTTCCTCTGTTTTTTTTGTTTTTCTCTCAGACAAATCGTCAAACAGTTGGAGAGCTTCTCCGTGTAAACACTCTCAAAGAAGAGCAAGAAGATTATTTATCCCCGATTAAAGGGGAGAAACGAAAAGAGAACTACTTGAAATCGAACAAACCCATATTACAGAACATTCTCAATACAAGTTTACGGTATAGAAGAAAAATGCACACAAATCTAGATAAGAAAAGCCAAAAGAAGAGAAGGAGCTCGTAACAACAATGAATCTCGTTGAAGAAGATTGGGAATGATTCATGGAATAGAACAACTTTACATGATAAAGAGACTTTTTTGAGAAGTAACTGAGAAGCAATAATGGAAAAGAAAAAAGGAACTTTGTATTGTTTGGATTGCAAGAAAGTGGCGAAGTAGTTTCAGCACAGCAAATTGCAATGTACGTCTTTTGTGGCAAGGAAGAAGAAGTAGAAGCATCGTTATATATAATAGACTATAACAACTTAACTAGTGACGCAAAATAAATAAATTAATACTCCATTGTACAATTATTGTTTATGCAGCCCACCGTTACCTTTGACCTTTTTATTGTTAATTTATTATCCATCAGTCATCACATAGTTACAATACTGTATAGTATATGTAATAACTGCGATAAATCATGACTTATCCTTGAAGCATGTAGTAGAAAACAGAGTATTTTTGCTGTTAAAAATGTTACAGTGGCCGTTAAAAGAGAACCACAAGAACATTTTGAAATCTATCGATCTTTGTTTTGACCTTCTTCTACATGAGGAAACCACTTATACAATACCTGCTGCTTCTTAAAAATAAACCGTACGATGTTTTCTATAAAGGCAAAAAATAAGAAAATGGGTCACTTTTGGAGGGTGGTGCAGATAATATACATCTAATCCAACACACAGCTGAGCTGACGTTGTAATAGTAGTTAATCCACCTAACACTTACGAACATCTTTAAATAACTACAAAGCAGAGAACTTGACCTAATTATCCAATCACCATTGGTTTCATTAACTCTTTTTTTTGTCACTTAGTTAATTAGTTTCAAAATTCGATCTTAGTTATCCTTTCCAATATTGTTCAGCTGCGGATAGTGTACGTCGGTACATCGTATTCGTATATGAATTTGGTTCCGTATAAATATACACTATAGCATCGCCATAAAGAGTTATTAAGATCAATGAACTACACTCTGTCTATCTATATATATATATATATATATGTTTCAGTTACACAATTAATGTCTAGAATTAATAAACTATATGTTACACATACGTATGTGTACGTTTATATGGGAAGAGGTTGAAGGCCATGTGCCATGGACAACTCATTTCCCAGCACTCGACGCAATCTCACAACCACAAAATACAATATTACCATTCACAGCCGTATTTCCCAACGAACTTTTCTTATAAAAATATCATGATCTCCTGTAAATTTTGTTTTCTTTGAATACTGTGCTTTACTTAATACTAACTTTTTTGTTCAATAAACAATTTAATGCAAATTGCCAATAAATATTGGAATTTGAATATCTATAATAATAAAAATGGAATTTGAATCCACCACATATATACTTAAATCAATATATATAGTTTCATCACAATTTAATTGACCAAACTTTTTTTTTTTTGGTATCAGCTTACAATGTTACGTAAATAATATCTTTATGCAATCATATATATATGGATTAACCATGACATAATTAAAAGCAGTATACACATATATATACTATATGGTATATATACATTCATTATATATATATATTATCACTTACAATTTAAGAAAACAAAATTGACTGGTTTGGTAATTTGTATAATGAGTTATATATATATATATATAATGAATGTTACTTTCTATGGCTTCTCATCTTAAATTATTGTTCGTTTAATTTTTTCTCTATACTTAATACGAGAAAAGGCCAACTACTATGTCTACATATATATATTTCCGGATTAAATTATTGGGATCGAGGAAGGGACATGACATAACATAAAGTTGTATATAACACGAATTTTATACTATAAGTTATCATGTAACCGAATAACTACAAATCGCCCGCCTAGTTGAGTGACATTGAGTTCGATTTTGTCTTATTACTTGACACGATAAAAAAAGGAAAAGAAAGTCAAAGTACATGAAGAATTAAATAACCCGCCTCTGACGTTGCGCTGTTATGCAACATCTTTATGGCCTTTGGCACAGTCGTTTCATTGGATTGGTTAGTACTTTTATTAATAAAAATTTAATAAAATAAGTAACTAATCAAGTCTACACTTATTTGGGTGGAGGGTTTAACTGTTTTTTTTTTTTTTTTT
>VBRH01000018.1:99539-141446 GCA_014578085.1 Cardamine resedifolia | reverse complement strand
TGCAGGGTTTACCTGTTTAGAGTTGTTATATATATATGAAAGAAATCGAAGAGTGTGACTAACAATTACTCGAAAATAAAATAACACGAGAAACCATCCGTGTAGGTGCTTTATATGTATTCTTTTAGTTATCCATCTAACATTTTGACATTGGGACTATACTATACACAGATCGAGTATCCCCAAGGCGGCTATAACTGTAGACGGTCTGGTACGGTTTTGTCAAACCAAGTAAACGTATAACTAAAATTCAAGTTATAGTACTTTCTAGTTTCTACGAACAAATTTATAATGCGGCTATAATATATACATGGGTAGCTGAATATTAACATAGATTACATCATAGGATCTGCCGGATTTTCAGTTATAGCCTCGTAGGCTTAGAACATTAACGTGAACTTCGAACACTAAATATTTAGTTACAGGCTTCGAACTTAACGTAAACTAACCAATTATCACCACAAAAAAAAAAAAACATTAACGTAAACTTCGAAAACTAAATATTCAGTCATTGGCTTCGAACGATCGATTACTTTACCATAGGATGATGTTGTGCGATATACGAACATCTAATGTTAGAAAAAGAAGAAAAGTAAAATATGATCAACTTAAAAATGTAAGTATTCATCAGAATCCTCGTGCATATATATATTTAATCATCATGAGTACATGATGTAAGTGTAATTTACATGAACCTTTAGATCGTTTAAGCAGCATGAATAATCACATAAAATCATAAAGAGAGTTAGCGGAATAACTCCCAAATTTTTTACTGATATTTTAGGTTAGGAGATTATGTTTCTCTTCCTGTCTTATCAATCTAAAAGCATATATTTATAGGCGGAGAGTACATGATTCCTTACTAGGATTTCCTTAAGATTTAATCTCAACCGTCTATCAAAATAGAAATATAGTAAGAAAAAACTACTTTATTACTAATTTAATTAGTTATCAAATATATTAAAAAATAACAATATTTCCATAGATTATGGATAACTATAAAATCACATAATAGGAAAAGAAAATATTACATAATATTCCTTACACATGCATCGCTAGTTGCAAATTTGCTTGATTTTTTTTTAATGAAAAAAACTTAAATTTCAAATACTCTAATCAACATTCATATTAATTATTCATCAGATTCTGTAAAAGTTGTCCACCAAACACGCGCATACTTTTAAAAATATCGTCTAATTTAAATTCAACATTATATACCAAAAGATAGAGAGTACATTATTAAAGATTCAATCATGCATTTCACTCATTTTATGTCTTTTGTTTTTGTTCACGAAGCTTTTTTTATGTGTTTGTATATTCTATTTAATATTTTTTTTTTATGATGCGCTTGATTATTTTCATCTACTTAAAATTTCATATACAAAAAACATTTATTTCTTTTTTTACTTTCTAGTTCCAGATCAATACGAGATTCTTGCATGTTGAACCGTTAAATAATACTACATTAATTTCACATATGTAAATTTCAAATATAAGCACCGTTTTGCGTCAATATCCCCAATCATTGTGAATGGAAAATTTATATCAAATTTACAAAATCCAATAAATGATCTATACGATATACTGTATTTTTTTGTCGTCCTATACGAGATTTATAAATCAAACACAACAAACACAAGTTATTGGACCATGACAAGTTAGTGGTGGTATTATTATCATCGGTTTGTCACCATATATTTAATTTTCATTTGTTGATCCAAAATTAATATATGCACAAATTGATGATTTAATAAAATCGCGAAACGAAAGTCGAATGCAAGTCTAACTATAGTAGGCGAATATGCAGAAAAATTTATTCCGACAATAATGATGTCTAGGAGACGACTTTTTTCGATTATGAATGGAGCGATAATAATTGAAGGAGAAACATATGAATCTGAGAGGCGAAAGACAAAATACATGCAACAGTATATATTTTATTTATTTTTAATCGAAAAAAGGTTTAAGCTGAGCCTTTATTTTTATTTTACCAAAATATTCATATAAGCCAAACAAAAAAACTAACACAAAGTAGTAGGTCATTTTTTTCTCATTTTCTCTTTACAACCTTCACTCCAACAAGGCAACAACAACACTTTGCATTTCACAATATAATTTGTTTACTGTATACTAATTTTATTTTTACCCCATACCAAACTTGTACTTTTTTCTGCCGCCAATCATATACATATATAAATCATATATATACCCATGTATAATACATAAATATACATTATATACTCCATATGTAATTTTTTCCGTCATATAATATTCATCGTCTTGGTTCAATGTAAGCATTATCTTAAAGAGCACATGCAGATAAAAGAAGGGAGACAATTTATTATTTTTCGAAACCCAAATAAAAAAATTTCGTTACTTTTAGAAAAAAACTATATTTTTCAATTTGATAGTAAAGGAAAATTCAAATCTCGATTGGTAAAAAGGTGATCATGGCTCATAGAGTCATAGTTTGACTTAACAAATATTCACTTCATAGCGCAATCAATAATAATCATCACCGATGTTTTGAAAACTGGACCGGACACTAACCTATCAATCATTACAGACCGGTTCAACTGATTCAATTGGGTTTTTAAATATATATATATAACATTAAAATTAAAGAAACAGAAAATATGATTAAAACTATTATTATATTTTTAATAGAATAAAAAAACAACAGTTGAATACATATTAATTATTTAAATTTATACAAATAAATAATAAGAGATTATATATGATTTGTTCTCTAAAATTCAATATAAAAAATAATTATTAGAAGAAAAAAAGGATAAGATATAAAATTTTATAATAAATTTACATATGTAAATAAACATTTTCTCTTTATTAGAATTATTAAATAACAATAAAATTGAAAAGTAGAAAAAAGTGAATTTAAATTGTGATTTAAATTTTGATTAAAAAGCTCTATTTTTTTCAAATTATGTCATAAATTTTGTGAACCGGATTTTGGTATTGAACCATATCACCGATTTTACTGGTTTTTGGTCAATTTTACCAGTTTTAGTCAAATCCGAGTTTTATCTCTATCCGAAACCGATTAGCGGACCAATTCTCGGTTGAGCCGGTCCCACCGGATCCAATCCGGTTTTAAAAACACTGATCATCACTCATCATCCCCTCATGGACCGATTAAAGACTATACGAGATTAATGAACGGCTAAGATTCTTCCATATTATTAAAACATTGGTCTTCCCCTTTTCTTTTTATTTTGTATAGAACAAACTTTATGAACCAAACCGGTTAAAATAATTGATCAGTTCTAATCTACCAAAATCGGTCTAGGGGAATTTTAGGGTTAGAGTACCGATTCGTCAAAACCGCATCAACGACAAACCGGTTAGCAGCTTCGGTATAGTGAACCCCATCCCATACAATGGCTTTGGTTACATCAGGACAAACAGTTGAGCCAGGTTGACCACACGTCGCTTTTCGATCGTAGTTGTTAGGTCTTCCTCCATAACCGCAACAAGCCATTAACGGATCCACAAATCCTGAAACAGCGTATCGTGAAATAAACCGATCAAAAACCGGTTTTGTCTTAGAAAATAGATTTATTTAATGCGATTGATACGTTACCGTATCGTTTGAAATTGGCGAAGAGTTTGTATTTGATGGAGTAAATATCAACGTAGACGAGTGTTGCGTCTTTGAATTGGGATCTCATTTCGTTGCAGAGGTTAAATAGTCCTTTGTTGAAGGCTTTTGCGACTTCGTTGTGAACCCGGAAACAACCAATCGGGTCAAGATCCGATTCGTTATGCGGGTGAATGGCCAGTTCTTTGGGTGTACAGCCCAATGGGCCTGTGTTGTGTACCCAAAACTTTCTCCCTCCGTACAGATATACGGTCTTCATTACAATATTACCAAATTACAAACCGGCCGTATTTGGTCCGGTTACAAGGCAAGTTTAGGTAAAACACAGGGAGGTTAATTATCCAATATTTATCTTATGAAAGTTAAATTTTGGGGATAATACTTAATAGTTTATGCATATTAAAAAATTTATAATGATTTGAGAAAGGAAAAAAAAAAACAGGTACCTGAATGGCTTTCTTTATCTCAAGAAGCATGGAAGGAATTTTTTCGACAACGGGTGTATAGGTTAAGTTCGAGTCGTATAGAGCAAGTAGAAGATCGTTTTGTCCAATATCGATAATGTATAATGCATTTTTAAATCCATTATAGTCAATAAGATCTCTTCTCCCTGTCAACAAGAAAATAATACTATATTATAAACATTTAATATGAGATGAGACTCGTTTGAGGGAAAAATAAAATTTACCGGAAGAGATAAGTTCTTGAGAACGGTTTTTGAAATGGATGAATTGGCGGATTTGAACGGCAAGAGGGAAGGAAAATACGGGAAGAGCGGTGGCTCCAGAGACTGCGAAGTTGACTCCTCTTTTGAAATTTGGTGAGAGTGAGTCCAAATATGGACTCAAATATCTCATCTTTAAATGTTCACCTTATCATATATTATTTAACACCAATTTTTGTAAAACTACATGTATTATTATGTTACATAAAAGTGTGTAATATATAGAAATGACACTCACAGAAAAAGTCAACGATGAGTCGACCATCCCCGAGACGACCAGTGCCTCTATGGAAGAAGGTAATGCCATGAGGGAGTCCGATGGGAAGTCCGACGCCAGCGAGAACTCCTCCGGTGTCGGAGTTTGAGTCGCCGAAGTTTAACAAAATAGATTTCTTCTTTGGTTTGGAATTATCTTCCGAGTTAGAACAAACCAAAAGAGATAGACATAAGATTAAGAAAAAACACTGTAGAGAAGGAAGAGCGTAATCCATTTCGTTTAAATTATTGCTGCTAAAAAAATTGTTAATCAAGAGTCAAGATCTAAGCTTTTATATATAATAGTGATCTCTCATTTTTTTTTAACATCATAGTGATCTCTTTAGTTTAGAAAGTTAATATTTTTAATTGTAAGTCAATTAGTATTTGTTAATACTATTTCAAGTTGTATTATATTGATGTTTATTAATCTGAAAGCACTTTAGATCCGATCGGCCATATATTTTAGGATTGTCAGAACATGTTCAGATATTAAATTAGCCATTATGACTTTTGAATATTTTGGTTAAAATGGGCCAAAATTTTGATTTTCTTTAAAGTTCCTGACCGTATTTTAGATAATGGGCCTATAATTATATACGTGTTTAGCCCAGGCCCACTAATCTACCTCAAATTAAATAAATGACTTGTACATGCTGCCACCACACAAGGAACACGATCAAGACCTCAATCACAAGAAACACCAAACCAAACATCAAGACAACATAACGAAAAAGATTTCACTTAATACATCATTAAGCTCAAGACACAGAATAGATCTAAATTGAGACAACATTAAGCTCAAAACACAGGTTCGGTAATGTTGACGTCTTTGATAAACTTTTGAATAATTTATTTATGGGCCAAAGTCGAAATTGTATTTTAAAATAGGCCTGATTGTATATATGTTTAGTCCAGGCCCACTAGGTAACTGGGAATTAAATTATCTTTTGAATAATTTGGTTACGGGCCGAAGTAGATATTGTAATTTAAAATGGGTCTAACTCTATGTATATGTGTTTAATCCAGACCCACTAGTCAACAGAGAAATTTAAAAATTAAATGCGGTGAGCGTGGATCGAACACGCGACCTTCAGATCTTCAGTCTGACGCTCTCCCAACTGAGCTATCCCCGCGATTTGTTAGTTACACTGAGTTATATACTAAATAGTTAAACGTAATAGCACAGAACGGGAAAATTCTCATATTTTTGGCAATAAGTAGAGAATTGTTGCGTCCCACGATACTCCTCTTACGTTCGAAGACCATTTATTCTTCTTTGGACGACCATCGGCGACAGTGAAAGTCTAGGTCTTCTTCTTCGGCGTTGTATCTTTTCCGGTAAGTTTTGTTTTCCGACGAATCTGTATTCATTCGTTTACTTGATCGTCTGTTTCGATTATTTATCTCGCGATCGGGGTCCCTCGTTTCCAGATCTGTGTCTATTTTCGCAATTTCCTTATGGATATGACATGATTTCTTGTGATTGTTTTCCTTGGGGATGATAGATCTGTATCTGCATGATCGTTTTACAAAGTGATATAGTTTGTATTTTCTTCCAGATCGAGTGTTCACCTGAAATTGAGATTTAGATCTCTTATTGTAAATCATGATGTTGATGTGATCGGGCACAAATGAGATCGTAGAGAGTTTGTAATTGTAGGAGCACTCGTAAGCGAAATCGTAGGATGCATCAAAACTGTTTTGCTTTGTATTTATTGAATCTATGTGAATGCAGCAAATGAAATGAGTATTGTGTTTAGAGTGAGGATTTAATGTGAAAACACTGAAACAGGATTGAAAAAATGGGGCTGTCTTTCGGAAAGTTGTTCAGCAGACTCTTTGCAAAGAAAGAGATGCGTATTCTGATGGTTGGTCTTGATGCTGCTGGTAAGACAACGATCCTGTACAAGCTCAAGCTTGGAGAGATCGTGACTACGATTCCAACCATTGGTGAGTTTCTAACTTTGTATTTGTCCATCTCTAATCTTAGTATGGGAAACTCACACATTGTTACACATTCATTTCAAGGGATTTGGTTAAATTATTTGTGATTGAGTGCTTAATTTTTTACTTCTTGTTTTTGCTAGGTTTCAACGTGGAGACTGTGGAATACAAGAACATTAGCTTTACCGTGTGGGATGTTGGGGGTCAAGACAAGGTATTGTTAATACTTTTTATGAGCATTCTACAGTTAGTAAAGCTAATAAATCTGAATCAACCGTCATTTCTAGAAAGCATACCTTGATTTGATTGTCCAAGAACAGCCCCATTTTGCTTAATGACATCTATTCCAATATAACAATGTTTTTCATTTGCTCACCCAGATTCGTCCATTGTGGAGACACTACTTCCAGAACACTCAGGGACTAATCTTTGTGGTGGACAGCAATGACCGTGACCGTGTTGTGGAAGCTAGGGACGAGCTTCACAGAATGCTGAACGAAGTAAAACTCAAACAGAAATCTCCGTCTTTAGTGTTACATGATGAAGCAAATGGCATAATTTGGTTTGACTTTTGCAGGATGAGTTGAGAGATGCTGTGCTTCTCGTTTTCGCTAACAAGCAAGATCTTCCCAACGCTATGAACGCCGCTGAGATTACTGACAAGCTTGGGCTTCACTCTCTCCGTCAACGACACTGGTGAGCCAAAGAAACCTAAACCAAATCTCTCTATATATCTAAACCGTAACATCGGAAGCTAAGAACTGATGTGTGGGTTTAACAGGTACATACAGAGCACATGTGCTACCTCCGGAGAAGGGCTTTATGAGGGACTTGACTGGCTCTCTAACAACATTGCAAACAAGGTATATAATAAGCTTTGCATCTTTTTAAATCGTTTTTGGTATAAATTTGATTCTAAATGTGTGAATAAATGAAATGCAGGCTTAGGAGAGCAATGTGTGGTTTGATTTTTAATCGTGGAGAGTCTTCATGTCTTCTTCGTCTCTCTTTTGTTCTCTCGTCTTAAACTCTTATCATTTCATACTTTGTTCTTCGCTTTAATAATTCAAGTTTTTTCAAAATTCAGACGCTTATAAAATGAGCCCTATTTTGGCGGATATTCCAATATCTTTAGGTTTCTACATTTATTATTAAATTTATTTATAGAAATCTAATTGGACTAAACAGTAATGGACCAATCCTAAAGCGAAACTAAAATGTCTATAAAATGTGTTTAAGAGGAAGAACATTTCGTTTATTACGAAAAATTGATTAACCAAACCTAAAATATGGTACGTGTTATAGTAAAATCACGCATATTACAAAGTTATTTTTATTTTTAAATTGTTTATTTAATATATAAACAAAAATAATTTAACCAATAAAAAAAAAAAGAAAAAATATGAGAAACACCAAAATAACTCAAAAAATGAAACGGAGAGATTATTATTCTAATTCCAATATGTCATTAACTAAACACTAAAAAAATTCGAAGTAATCAACAAATGAGATTGGTCGGGCGGCACTAATACAAACGCTTACAGTTGCCGATGTAATCAGAATTAATAATACCGAGGCGAAAATAATAAAAGTAGTTAATAACTAGATTAATCAAAAAGAGTATCTTTATACTGTTAAAACTTTAAAAGCATAGCGGCATTTTTTTCAAGGATTTACGAGCTCACCTTTATTTATCTTTCCTATCTAAGCTTGGTCTAGGGTTCTCTTGTGAAGAAGACGAAGAAGAAGAAGAAGAGAAGAGTGAAAGCATGTTGTTAACTACGGGAAGAAAGGAGAAACTCTCCATTTCTAAAGGTTCTGAAATTGAAGTCTCTTCTGACGAGTTTGAGTATGGTAGTGGAAATGTATGGTACTGCGCCATTCTTGAAGAAAATCTAGCTAAATCTAAGCGGAAGAAGCTCTCTGTTCGCCACTCGGATCCTCTGCTCAAGAAAAACTATTTGCCTCCTTTAATCACAACCACCATCCATCGTTTCATTCGTCCAGTTCCTCCGCCGGATCCGTTTCCAGACGTCGATTTTGAGGAAGGTGACGTCATTGACGTTGCTCGTAAAGGTGGATGGTGGTTTGGTTCGGTTATTAAAGTCTTGGGAAGTCGGCGTTACTTGGTGTTCCTCAGATTCGAACTTGATGTCATTGAAGTTGAACGAAAGGATCTGAGGCCACATTTTGTTTGGAAAGATGATGAATGGTTTCGATGCGAGAAACAAGTTAGTGTCTTTGATATTTAACTCTTATGTTCGGTTGTTATCAAACTTAATGACTCATTTCACTTTTTGTTTGTTTCTTGAAGCAACTGATTGAGTCTGATTTTAGTGCCGGAAAGCCAATAGAAGTAAGAACTGAGGTTGGAAATTTGGGAGATGTTTGGGCTCCGGCTATAGCCATTAAGGAGAATGAGGATGGGACATTGCTGGTGAAATACAAGTCTTTGAGCGTTGAAGGAGATGAATGGGCCAAGATTAGTCTTCCTTATTCCAAAATCCGACCTTCACCACCGCCTTCTGGTTTAAAAGCTTACAGTTTGATGGAGAATGTGGAGGCGCTTCTCGAGTCTGGATGGTGTCAAGGTGTAGTAACTAAAGTTCTTTTTGGGAAGAAATACACTGTGGTTTTGGGGGCTAACAAGGAGAGTAAAGAGTTTAACCGCTCGCAGTTAAGACCTTTTAGAGAGTGGAAAGATGGAGCTTGGAATAAAGAAGAAAAGGTTGTTACTTCTTTGTTGGATCCTTTGTGAGTTATTTCGGGAGAAAATGCATTGAATTCAGATTTATGTTCCAATTTCAGGTTTCGGATAGCGAGGAGAGTCTGCATGCACCTGCTTCAACCCGCATTAGGGTAACTGTTCGAACTGCCTTGAGAGACAAAAAAGCTTTGCCTACTGGAAAAGTGTTGAAGGTAACACGCTCTTCTGGTGTCGCTATGCAGAATCCTCCTCCGGCCTCTTCCAATGGAGGAAATGTTGCAGAGCCTGTTAAAGAATCTGTCATTGTGAGTGATCCACCGCTCTCCGAAACTGCCGCTGTGAGTTTGATATTTCCTTCCTCTCTCTTTCTCTTTTTAGATGCATGCTACTTTAACAGTCTGAGTTGAATCAGCAAGTTAAGGTTCTAACTTTTTTCAGTGAATTTAACTTGCTTGCAGCAATCTTGCTCCAATGACAAAAATCGGGTAGTTATGGCTAACACTTTGTGTTTTATGCTGCAGTTAGCTGGAGAATTAGGAAGTAAGATGGCTAATGTTGTGATGAATGAGAACTCTCGAGTCACAAGCCGACCAGAGATACCAGCAAGTAAGTGTTATAGAATTCTGTACCCTTCACAAGAATGCTGGTTATTCTTATTGGAAAGTAGTCTGTGTCACTAAATGAATCTACATGTGACTGTTTCCAGCAAAAGTGTCTCACTCATCGGTAGTCCTGGGCGTAGCCGCTACTCCTCTGAAAAAACCAGTGGTCAAAACACAAGGAAAGACATCTCCAAGGAAGAAACTTCAGGCAATGAATAATCAAAAGGGCTCTACAAATGATTCTGTAGATCTTATTCATTCTACGCAGGCACCTGAGGAGAAGAGAAACAGAGAGAGCGTTAATAAGAGGAAAAGAGGACAACCACGCAAGTTCATAAGCACAGAACCTAAGCAGAAGACTGGTATGTTGTCTTTCTATTTAATGGATAAGTAAAGCGACTGCATTTGTTTCTTTGCAACCTGAAACATTCTTGGCACAATATCTTGTAGACGTGGTTGGTAATGGTTCTAAGGCTGCAACTATTGAACTTGCCGATATGAATGATGATGATATGCCTCTTGCTGCATGGATTCACGGTGGAAATTCATCATCAAGTTCGGATGGATTAAGTGTCATGTAAAACCATTGATGCTTTTTTAACATTTGGTTCTTATTTATTTCTTTTTATTTTGATCAATTACTCAGGGCCTTCTGTTCCTCGGACTCCTGATCCAGCTGTTGTGGAAAAGCACGTCGATGTTGTGGAACCTCCTCCAGGGAGAGATTCGACAATGGTTCTGCCGTTTTCAAAGAAGTCACCTCTTTGGAATGTCATTGAATCAATGGAGGTCTTCAAAACAGTGCCACAACGTCCACATTTCAGTCCATTGCTAGACAGCGAAGAAGAGTTCCGTGAAGGAGAGGCTATTGGTACAATGGTGAAATTCAGTGGGCTGTTGGAAAATGTCGACAATCTACAAGTCAATGATCCAATAAGCGTGATAAACAGGATTGATGAGTGTTTTCTCAAGCTAGAGAAACACGGGTTTGATGTTACAGCACCTCGATCTCGGATCGGCAAGCTGTTGTCCATTAAAGAAAGACAGACATTGGCATTGGAAGAGTTAAAAGCTGTTGAGAGAGAGATCACAGAGAATGACAATAAAAGAAGGAAGTGTGAAGAAGATATTGTTGAATTGCAGAGACAAGAAGCAGCAATGAAGGAAGCGAAAGTGACAATAGACAAGGAGATAGCTCGGATGCAGTCTTACGCAGCCGCTCTTGACCAGAAGGTTCAGAGTGTTGATCAGGAGTTTCTGGCAACTGTCACTGCCCCATGGAAATAACTTATTGATCAAATAAGCAAAATCCGTAGATCAAACGTGTGTTGAAAACTAATTGACTTCTCTGTATGTTAGTAGAAACATAACTCTTTACTAATTAAGTAAAAGCCTCTGTGCCTTTTGTCTTGAACATTTTTTTCTTTTTCTTCTTATTTCATCAGAACGTTTTTTCTTCTTTCAGATTGTCGATCACATTTGAAAATTATTTCCAAAATTGTTATTGCTAGTTGTCATAACCACATATTTAAACTACACCCAAAAAAGAAACCCGATTAATTTCATTAGATAATAGTAGAAGAGAATTCAATTCAGTAGTAGGAATCTATCTTCGAAGGAACAAAGCTCTTAGAAGAAAACAAACTTTCGAGTATAATGTAAATATAAGTTTCCACTCAACACCTACAAAAACGATGATTGCTAGAGTCTTTTGGTCAAAGAGGTATTTATAATATAAACGGTCTTTTGTGGATTGGTCCTCTTGTCCAAGTAGATTCCAAGTAGTGATTCTCCTTCACTTGCGGTTCTTGCTCTCTTCCTTCTCCCTTTCTCTCTTCTTATAAAGCTTCTCGAGGACACGTTTGGCTTCGCAGTTGGGAAAGTTGGAAAGATCGTAATAATGAGAAGCAACATCCACTAGCCTGTGAATCAACATGTCAAACGGAAGAATTTTTCAGGACCGAAAAACAGAATTTTTCATGTCAAAGGGATAATAAGAACAAAAGAAAACAAGAACATGAAAAGAAAAACTAACCATTCACCACGAATATCTGTCACTGTTCTGATGAAATTACGGCTAGTTAAAACATATTCATTGTAGATTACCCACTCCGGTTTGTGATCCAAGCAATTGGACGGATGCAAATGAACCACCTGCCAAACAAGAATTTAGCCATCAGACTCATGCAAGAGAGATATAATTTAAAGCAAACAACAATATAAAATTAGACATACTTGGTTGTCTTTGACGGTCAAGTAATGGCCAGTGCGTTCTAAGTGAGCCACTTGCATGAAATAACCGGCAAGCATGGCCTTTCTTATGTTGATGTAGTAGTCGCGGCTGTTGAAATCAGTGCTGCACATCTTTAGATTAAATCTTGACATTATCCGGACTAGCTGCTGTCTAACATTGTCTGCAGATTTCATCGCTCTATTGTTGACGAAGTTTTCATAGCACCAATTCGGATCTTCATCTGTGAGAATTTACATCGACCAAGTTCATTACAGTCAGTATATCTGTCTAAAGTAACTATAAACAAAAGAGGTAGAGAGAGAGGAAGGGAAAGGGATAATCACTTACTGTTTTGCTTAAAAGCGTGGTAGACGTTCAGCAATGTGAGGTGATCTCCATCAATGTGTCCAAACCTAGCTTTCGCTTCATCTGCTGCTTTTTGAGCCTCTCTAGGCCGGATGAAGCAATTCGGTACTAAAGAAAGAATTGGTTTTTATAACAGAAGAGGTCCATGGAAGAGGGTCAGCAGATGCATAGAGGCGATGAGACTGATACCATTTGCTTCATGAGAGAGAATAACTGAGAAACTGCAACTATCTGCATCAGCACTTACTTAAGATACCCCTAACCATGGGTATGCAGGACCCAGACTAGAGACTGCTGATGACAACCTAACTCCAATACTTAACTCTAAATGACACTCATACACATGAGCGATTAAAGATGAGTTCTAATGCGCATGTAGACTAGATGCAGAATGGAAACTGGTAGCAAATTTAAGCCTACCCATAACTACATACCTAACACAAAATAGCAAGAACAAATAAATACAAGAAAAGAGTGTACCTGAGAGCATAGCTGAAACTGAGAGAATCTCGTTCGAGCAGTTGAATTCAGGACTGACTATGAGCATCTTTGCCATCTGTGGATCCAAGGGGAACTCACTCATTATCTCACCCGTCTTTGTCAAGTTACCTTCATCATCCAGTGCTCCCAAATAATTCAAAACCTCCAAGGCTCGCATCAATGTCTCAGGAGCAGGGGGATCCATAAAATCGAAGTGTACCAAGTCATCTATACCCAGTTTTTTCAAGGTCAGAACTGTGTTTGCAAGGTTTGATCTCAATATTTCAGGATACGTCTGTGGCTGCAAGTCATTATTGAAACTCTTCTCTGTATAAAGCCTGAAGCATTTTCCAGGCCGTGTTCTACCAGCACGCCCTGATCTCTGGTGAGCACTTGCCTTTGAAATTGGGGACACCAACAAAGACTCAACACGGATTCGTGGATTGTAGACTTTTTGCTTAGCAAAACCAGGGTCAATGACGTAGACAATTCCATCTATGGTTAAAGAAGTCTCAGCAATGTTAGTCGAGACAACAATCTTTCTCCCAGGAGGACCACCTTCTGTTACTGGCTCTGGAGCAGGATCAAATATCTTCTGCTGCATCGCAGGTGGAAGAGTAGAATACAGTGGCACAACTTTAATAGGCCCCACTTGATCCCCAAGATTACCGACCTCTTTATTGATTTTGCGGCATGCATCTTCGATCTCCTCCTCCCCAGTTAAGAAAACAAGAATATCACCAGGTGGCTCACACATGTGAATCTGGACAACAGTCCTAATAGCAGCCTCAAGATAGTCCCTCTCAGGCTCCTGAGTGTAGAAGATCTCAACTGGATGAAGCCTACCAGGAACTTTCATCAGAGGCGCACCACTAAAATATTCCTGAAACTTTTCAGCTTCTAGAGTTGCACTCATCACAACTAACTTCAGATCAGGTCTATTCCTCAACACCTCTTTCAGAAGACCAAATAACACATCTGTGGCTAGAGTTCTTTCGTGGGCCTCATCGAGAATAATCACTTTGTATCTCTCTAGAAGAGGGTCGGCCATTGCTTCTCTCAGCAGCATACCATCAGTCAAATACCTGGTCATGGTAAGTAACACATGATTAGAAGATTCAAGTACACAAGTACATAAATACAACGATGAGAAGCTAAAGAGAGACAAATGCTTACTTGAGCACCGTTTTGGAGCTACTGCAATCCTCGAAACGAATACTGTAACCAACTTCTTCCCCAATAGTAACATCCATCTCTTCAGCAACACGACGGGACACAGACATGGCAGCAACTCTACGAGGCTGTGTGCATCCAACCAACCACTTCCTACGCTTATCCGAAGTTTCAGCATCCACAGCATCTATAACAAACTGTGGAATCTGTACAAAAAACAAAATTTACAATTAGCTTTTTCATATTCAAGACACTAACCTTATCTCCGATAAAATCAACCTAAGCCCTACAGAAGATACTATCATTCCTAAGCCTACATATCAAATTCGAAGTATGGGAAAAAGAAAAAACGAAAACTTTACCTGAGTAGTTTTACCACTACCGGTCTCACCGACAAGAATTAGGGTTTGATTGTTGTTCAAAGTTTTGAGAAATTCCTCTTTCTGAAGCCAGACTGGTAGAGTCCTCCGTTTCTCCAGAATGTCATAATATCTCTGCGAATACGGCTTTCCGTTCCACTTATTGATCAGACTGTTGACGCCGCCGTCGGCAAGACCATTGATTTTGGCGATTTTCGATGAAGGCGACGGATCATCCATAACATCGAACAAACTAACTTTCCTCTTTCTCTCTGTACCCATCACGAGAGTCGCTTCGGAAACGAACGACGGACACAAGAGAGAAAGCAAACAAGGACTCTCGGCAAGGAGCAGTAAGTAGAAGGATGAATGAAAAATTATGAAGGCTAGGGTTCGGCAAGCGTGATTTTTAGGAGAAGAGAGAGAGAGGCGGCTAAAATTTTATTAACTTCCCAATTTAACCCCACATCTTCTTAAAATATAATTTAGCCCCCTCAAAATATTAGGAAAAAAGGAATCAAGAATCCGTTATGTGGGCTGATAGGTTGTATTGACTTTTAAATTATCAGGCCCGGCCCAATAGTTCATGAGATTACCAGCCCAGCCGGATATACTATTTCCCAGTATTTGAAACTCGCGACCTAAAAGATTTTTGGTGACAAGAGGACCCTATACTAACTGAAACAGTTTCCCTCATTTTTGGTAACTGCTTGCTAATTTTGTCGTCAAATTAGAGATAAAATACTTTGTGAGCTCATTGTCTTATGGTTGACGGTAGTAATCCACTCCCACTAGATGAGTTCAAACGGGATCCACTCAAACTTGTTGGCTTGTTTGTCAACCCAGAAAGTTATATATTTTCTCTAAACATCACAAACCATTAAAATCAACATAATTCGACATATCCAATTGAAATATCGGTTTTCATTTAGTAAACCGGTAACCAGTTTTTATTGAACCGTAATTATTGGTTTAAATCTGAATTTAACCCAATCCAACATTTAACCATCCAACCTTAAAAAAATGGGAGAATTCTCAAACTGTTTTTTCGTTCTTAGTTCCAGCTGAAAAACATCAACGGAATATCGAGAAGCACAATACCAAAACGCAGGCAACGAATCACAAGTGATCTCAAATCTTTGATTCATAAGAATTTGGGACACACATGGCACTTCATATGGATTATATGATGTCCAATTAGATAAATACAGAACATAGATTCTTCTGCTAAGAAAAATCTAAATGCAATTTCACATGTTATTGGAATATTTGGGTATATTAGCAGATCGGGTCAAAGTGCCTCGACAAATTTTCATTTAGTAAATCAGACCGGAGAGTTGGTTATTGTGAAGATCAATGACGTTTAGTTAAGCGGGGTAAAATCTGGTTAAATTCAGATTTAAACCAATAATTAAGACTCAATAAAAACTAGTTACCGGTTTACTAAATGAAAACCGATATTTCAATTGGATATGTCGAATTATGTTGATTTTAATGTGTGTGATGTTTAGAGAAGAGATATAACTTTTTGGGTTGGCAAAAGAAGAGCCAACAAATTTAGGTGGATCCCGTTTGAATTTGGGGTGGATTGCTACAGTCAATCCTTGTCTTATAGATGGAAAATATATTCTGATGAATAAAAAACAGAATAAAAGAAAACAAAACTAAGAACCACAAAGACTTGTAGAGTAGACTCAATGTATAGTAGCTATAAGCATTTTCCCAATATTGAAAGCAAAGTAAGCATTTGCTGCTGCAAGCTCGATCTGGTTGTAGCTAAGCATTATACCTTTATCCCAATCTTCAAAGATAGCGCTTCTTGGCTTCTGAATCGAGAGAAAATGATGGAAAGTACGGCGTTTCTCATCAGTCATATCGCTGAAGAGGTCCCATGACATAGGTCCGATCTCAACGGCATTCTTGCAGGTTAAACCATACTCGCTCTCCAGCATTTGCAGAGCCTTGTTCATACCAACGCCCACAAAGGTGAAATCTGGGAGGTTAAGGAAGTTAACGAGAGAAACGGGAAGCATGTTACCAATACCATGAACATAAGGAAGTGGGACTATCAGAAAATTGTCGCCGTCACAAAGCTCGAGGACCCCGAGTTTGCTCTCCGGATATTTTCCGCCATGTGCAACCGATCGTTCTGTATCCAGACCAATGACTTTGTTCTCGTTTTTGATATTGGACAGGAATATCCCAACGAGACGGGCAATGTCGTAGTTATTTCTAGCCGTGGTCGTTCTGATGCTAGCTTCTCCAATTCGTACAGTGGATGTCGACATCTCTGCTCTGGATGATAATGTGCAAAAGGGATTTGATACTATATTTATACAGACGTAAGCAAAAGTCGCAACTTTGGAGAGGAAAACGAAGAGTCAATTTAAAGTTAATAGCAGCAACGGTATGAAATTATTACGACCCTTTTGGATTCACGAGGCATTAATGTCACCACATTAAAGCTCTGTAGCGGTAACTGTAACATTGGCAAGTGCAACAGTCGCAACTTTTGTAGAGGAAAACCAAGAGTCAAAACTCAAAACTTTATTAATGCATATGTGAGCAAGAGACATTTTGGATTCACAAGGCAATAGTGACAAAGTTTAAATTTATTAAACTAAGTTAGATAAAGCTCTGCAACGTGAGCACTTGAAAAGCTAAGAACTCTGGAAACAATGTCCACAGAATCCATTTTGACTGAAGCAAAAGAGATAGTATATCTTAAAGGAAAGGCATTTATGTAATAATGTCACACCACCATCGCAGAGCTGCAACAAGGCTGTTTTATTTTGCCTTCTTCCCTGTTGTACCCGTTCGGTGTCAAGACCGATGGTAGTCTTCCTGTTGTTGTTGTTGGACAAGACTGTCTTCAAAATAAGGTTGATGTCGCTCTCCTTTTCAGTTACGGTCGTTTTGATGCTAGCTGTTCCAACTCTAACAATTGACGTAGTCATCTATGGAATAAATTAATGAAGTTAGTGATAGATCATAGTAATGAAGATACGTGTATTATATACTGATTGACATCAAATGGAATTGCAAAAGACGCGAGTAGAAAGTATGATGACAACTGTCTCGACCTTTTAGATTCACGAGGTATTAATATTTATTTATTACCAGACCCACGTACAAACCACATTTCCAACAATTTCTTTAAAGAGCTTTGCAAACAAATCTTTTGAAAGCTGAACAATGAAACTATTTCTAACTACGTCCACACTTTTTAAGAAATTACAACTGTGGACCAAAAGATTTGGGTAGCGCCAAAATTGTACATGTAGACGACCATTAAAATAAGAGAGTTATTGTTTTCGCCTTCTACCACTGATCGTTCTGTACCAATGACTTTGTTCCTGTTTCTGAACAAGAGTATCTCAATTAGACGGCTACTGTCGCTGCTGCCATTTCTAGCTGTGGTTCTGCTGCTGGCTTGTCCAATTTTTACAACTGACGTCAGACATCTCTGGAAGATACAGACGTCAAGGGAAAAGCCAGCATCAAAACAAACACAGCTAGAAACGGCAGTGACATTACCATCTAGTGGAGATAATTCTTGTCCAGTTTCAGGGCTACTGTAAAATTATCAAGCAAAGTTCTTCAAAATCTACCTCTGCCATGTGAGCTCTTGGAAAGCTAACAAGTCTGAGAACCATGGCCACCCAGAAACCATTTTGACAAAACCAAAAGAGAGGTGTCCCCAGTTGAAACAGATCGTACAGAAAGTAATCTGTTTAAAGGCTGAGCAATGAGTATAATGAAATGGTTTCATCACTACTCTTAAGCAAGAAATGTTTAGAATTTTAAAAGACAAACCAAAGCCGATACAAATAGCTAGCAGTTGCACCCGACAAGGACAGTATTTAACATTGTCATATATGAGAGAGTCCTAACAATAAGTCGCATTGTCTCCAAGCCACATTATGTGTACAACCTAACAAGAATTCAGATTACCTACCACAGATCTGGTGGTGACATTTGGACTGTTTCGTCGTAACCCATATCCAGCAGACCCTGAAATTTTCAGAAAGCTTTTTAGGACACAAAGTAGACAGAGACAAAGATATACTCTTCAAGAATCCACAATTAACACTTCAATCTGTTACTCAATCAAAACCGCAAAACTCCAAGAACAGCACAATACTAACTTTTGTCTTCTGACAGGGGAGAAACAACTTACCAAACAAGATCTGACTACAATGATCTAATAACGATTGTAGGCTTTCCCATAGTCCTCACGTCTCTGGCGTTGGAACCCAGTACCATAATTGTTGTCTTGATGCCTTGAGGAATAGTTTTTTACATGGTTTGGATATCTGCCTTCAGAATCCATTGGAACATTGTTTCCACCATAGGGAGGAGGATTGGCACAGTAACCATCATCAAACTCAGTATAAGGAAACTGTCTATAGTTACTACCATAATTCAGACCAGAGATTTGTTGCCGGGCTTGCTGTTGACGTCTCTGAGCATCGACTTGAAGGAATTCTTCCCATTGTTTAGCATTCATACCCCTCAGCCCAGCCAGTTTCTTCATGTAACTCTCTCTCAGTTCCCGGATTGTCTAAAAACTCGCACAAATTGATGTCAGAAGTTGAAGTTCCTCAAAAGGATTTGCATTTCTCAAGGAGTCTAGGGACTAAAGTCTGATTTTTGTTCATATTTGTCATTCAAATAGTTACAAGTCGAGGAGATATCTGCTGTCATCCAATACTATGAGCAACTAGAATGTTAAAAAGTATGAAACTTTCATAGTTGAAATTCATAGGAATTGCCATTTCTGACGGGACAGCACCTAAAACTCGGTTTTGAATCTAAGAGGAGCACATCAGTCACTGGATCTCTTACCTCACGATGCTTGTTGTTCTCCTCATCTTCTTCCTTAACTCGTTTCTTTTCAAGCTCCATTGCATCCCTCGTATATTCCGATTCTAGTTCTTCTAACGTCTGTGGGAAAGCAGGGCGTTCAAACTGATGACTCACCTGCATGTCGCTGGCGCCACCCATTCTCTCTTGATCCCATCTTTCAGACCGATAACCACTCACCTCAGGCTTTTGCCTATCATATGGTTTATCCCATCCACTATAACGTGGTCGCCCTGGAGATTTCGAATGTGTAGAACGACTCCGAGCTCTGTCACTACCATAAGCTTCATAAAATGAATAGTAATGTTAACTGCCTGACAACGAGACTAAACCAAAGGTTACAGCTAAAGTAAGAAACGTGATCTCGTCTTCAATCAGAAAGGATCGAGCAAAAGTTAAGTAAATAATTTATTTACTTCAGGACTATACAGAATGCTTGAACAGAAGGACTTACCTTTGGCTGCAAAATAAAGATAAGGAAAGGACATTATCGGCCAAAAAAATCCGGAAAACGACCAATCAACTTCCCCAAAGACAAGACTAAAAGAGAAAATAACCAGGTCTCTCTAAGGTATCCTATCCTGTCCCTACCTTGTGGTGATCCTCGGGAAACATTTCGCTGATTCTCACGAACACGATTCTCTTCGCGCACACGATTATCCACAAACTTATCTTGCCTACCAGAGCGCTCTGAGAAACTTGATGAACCATGAGATGGCGGGTGCTGTCTTTGAGGTTCAGAGATTCGAGCACGGGGTGGACCAACAGATGTTCGCCTAGGTGACCTGGATCTGCTCCTGTGAGAAGCAGAAGAACTTTTAATCTCACCATCCTCCTTAACCTTGTGAACAGCATCTACACCTTTCCTCAAGATTAATCTGTCCTTGCCACTCACAATTATGAACTTCTCGTCCATTTTAATCTTGCAGCCGGTCTCCCTTTCAATACTTTCAATAACTTTCTCCGTAAACAAAACTCTTACATTCATGTCCCTAGCTGGTACCCTTTCAAAGAATTCTTGAGACTTCCTGTTAGCACCAAGTGTCGATGGACAGCCCTAACACATGGAATAAAGTGTAATGATGCAACAACCAGAAAAAACACACACAAATGATGTTATAGCTTACTAAAAAGGAGTAATCTATAAGAAAATTTGAGGATTACCTGAGTAAAATGACCAGACTCGCCACATATTTTACAGATCATTTCTTCTTCTTTTCTCTTCTTCCAATTCCTCTCAGTAGCTTTGGATTTAGCCTCCCAAACCTTAGCCTCACGGCTAGTAAAATCTGTAGGCACAGAATTGGGATCAGGAAGTTGCTCTTCTTCATCACATCTTTCTTCAGATAGTTTGATAGGTTTGTCTTTTTCTTGAACATTGCTGGTTACAGTAGATGGAGGACCAGTATACGCCTTGTAAATTTCACTAAAGTCATCATCAAGCTCTGGGTCCGATCTTGTGCTTTCCATCTGGGAAAAAAAACACAACTTTCAGTTTCAATTTCTACAAAGAGTCTGTAAAACAAAGATTCAATCACATCCATAAAACTACCAATTTGAAGATTCGTATCAATAGGAATTAGAAATAAAACAACACAAAAAAATGTGAAATTTAGAAGAAATAAGTCACATTTTTTCATTAGACACATAACATAAGGATACGAAATTAAACAAAATTCGAGTAACCTTGTTACCAAACTCGCCGATTGTCACAGATGTAATAGCTCAATGTGACTAAAGAGCGGCTGAGAAAGCGAACTAGAGAAAGAGAAGAAGAAGAAGAGTTAGGGTTTATCCTTACCTTGAGAGGTGCGAAATTGACAGCTCCCGAATATCTCGAAAACGAGAAGAAGTCGCTGAACCGGACAAATTAGGGTTCGGTACCTGTGGGAAATGAAATTGACAGCTCCCGAATATTAATTTTTAATTCTCCTTTTGAACCTTCAATCTATGAAAATAACTTATATACCCTCAAGAAAACGTTGTCGTTTGATTTTCCACGTTTTTATCATAAACGTTGTCGTTTATTCATCTTCGAATCATCCAAAATAACGGTGTCGTCGTTTCTTCTATCTGATACGAGTCCTTAAGAAGAAGAAGAAAAAAAAAAGTGGATGTTGTTAATGGGGTCGATGCTATATAAAAGCCATTTATCATTAGTCTAGAGTAGGCAAAAAAAACCAAAAACAACAACATTAAATCGTACTCCCTTGATAAGGAGAAACTAAAGGGACTTGGTCCACATCAATTTCTTCTTCTTTATGCCTTAACTATGCAGCTTCTAAACCGAGCATCCAAATTTTAATCATATATATATATCATTTTTATTAGAGAAATTGCAATGGATACCAATGTATAATTGAAAAATTAGAAAAATGAGAATGATTTTCATTTAATTAGTTATCTCTCTTTTCAACAAAATTTGGACCAAAATACCCTTATCATCATTTTAACGGTTAATTATTTTCTTAACAATCAAATATTTGGAGAGATAAGTTCTAATTTATATGGTTAATTATTTTATTAACATGATATATATCATTTTATTAATGGTTAAATGTTGTTGTTAGTAAGTTTTTTTATCTCGTTAATATTTAATACTTTTTATTATTAAAAATTATATTATTATTATAATAGTTTATATAATGCTAAATAAATAAATAGCATATTAATCATTTTGTTCACAAATAACAAATATAGAATTATATTTGAATATTCATGTTTTGTATATATTAATCACTTATTTACATGATAAAAATACATTTAACACATGTTCTAATTTTATTATCGATATATATTAATATATAGCAAGGTAAGTAAATAAATAACTTGTATAATCATTTTGTTAGCATGACATAATTCATAAATAACAAAACATAGAATTCTACTTTGAATATATATATTTTATAAAGAGCAATAACCACTACAGAAAAGGGTTTGTTACATCACTTAATTTGCATCAATCAAATAAATGATATTAAGGAGTACTTATTAACAATCGATAAAAAAATTTATGAATTAATATCATTTACAATAAGTGAAAAGATGCAAAAGAAATTAAACAAACTTGATACTAATTTATCTTAATTTGTTTCTTACATTGTCTCACATCGCTAAAATAAGTTACGAAGAGAAATTGATCCCTATAAAATCATCACCAAATAATTAATTAAAAATATTTATTTAATTAAATATTAAATAATATGTGAAACTTTGTCAATAAATTTACATATGATCATATAAATTTAATAATATTTAATATTTTTATTAATTTAATTTAATTATGAAAATCAATTAATCCTAGCATCAATTGTTTACAACCAATGCAATTATAACATCAATTACAAACAAATGATACAACTGTTTAGCATCAATTGTTAGATCTATGACAGATATTAATATCATTTATATCAACTGTTACAAAATTAAAATCATTTGTTTGTAACTGATGCAAATTTAACATCATTTATTTGTAATTGATGCAAATTAACATAAGTTATAATAATGATGTAATATTTTCCTCAACTCATGCAAATATTTTGCATCACTATTTCTATATCACTTACATAAATGATGCACAATTAGTTTGCATCACTTATAAATAATACAAATACACAAGTGATGCAACAAACCATTTTTTATTAGTGAACTTATTTTTATGCTAGAACATAATTTAACATGTTCTAATTTTATTATCGATACATAATAATATAAAATAGGATAAACAAATAAATAACATGATAATCATTTATTAGAACTGGAATATATATCACGTTAACAATATATATCACGTTAACAAAATATTTAACCGTTTTGAACTGGAGCTATCTTCTTAAATATTTTATCGCTAAACAAATACTTAACCGTAAAAACTGTTATAGGGGCATTTTGGTCTTAAAAATTATGAGAAGAAATAAAACTAATAAGTGAAAAACTATTTCCACAAACATAATTTTAAAATAATCTATAGTTTTAAGTTAAATTACCCTTTTTATTATTATGTAAAAATCTTAAAGTACATTTAAAATAAAACATATGGAGAAATTATTAAGGATATTTTAATGCATATATGTAAAGAATCTAAATGTAATTAGTTCTATACCCTAATCTCTCTTGTGTGTGTTATATATAATATGTAATCATCTTACTCTAATGAAAGTATTACATTCATCATCTATATTTATTGTAATTGGAGCCAGATGATTATATATATATAAGGGAGATTAGGGTAGAGCTACTTACATTTAGATCCTTTACATAATATATACATTAATATCCTTAATATTTTTAGTTAAATGTTTCCAAAATTTAATCACTTTTTATCTGTTTGCTTGTACAATGATAAATTTTACAGTGAACATTACAAGATATTTTGAAGGTATGTACACTGTTCGAGGAAATTTTGAAATTTACCAGAGTTAATTTTGTGATTAAATTTGTTCGTCAATGCCAATCTTGGGATTGAACTACTCGTTCTTTTCCGGGGATTTAACCATTGTCTCCACAAACGTATAAGCCTATAAGGCAACACGGATTTTATCAATTGCAAGATGAAATACGTGATACGATCAACTAAATGAAATTTGGGATATAGGGTGATGAAACCAAACATTTCTACAAATAGAAATTTTCATATATGTAGTGTGGTCTTATAATTAAAGGGTTTGACTCAATTCAAATAGCATCTTTAATACTGCTTCCAAACAGCCTGAAGACGGAACGAATCTCAAATTTTACAAGCATATATATATAATACGAGAGTATCATTGTCCACACGTCACTGTTCTTCTTAAAAGTAATAATCATTTATTAGAGGTTAGGTTAGAATTTGAATATGTTTTTCTCCTTTATTTTCCGTAAGAACAAAATAAAAACCAAAAAGAAAACGTTAAAGTTTGGAATAGCAAACGACAATGACAAAATATTTTTTCAACGCAAGAGTAATCATGAAAGACAAGTGGTGAATCTTTTTCCTTAATTAAATATATACTGATCCTTCCCATTTCCTTTTCCATACACTATAGAAAATGATTTTCTTGCATCACAACTCGAACCCCAAATCTTATGGCCTTAAATCCTTAATCAATTGGCAAAAAGTGTTTCCACAACTAACTGTTATTAAAATATTAAAATTTGTGTTAGTTATAAATAAATGATACTAACTACTAATTTTTAGCATCACTTATTTTATTTGATGCAAATTTTAATTGTTTTTGCATCAATTTATTAGTAATTGACACAATTTAACTATATATATTTTTAACTGAATTATAAAATAACAAGAAAAATTATGATAACCAAATATTGTACGTATATACACTATGTATCATACATAAATTTAGTTTTTCCACATCAATATTCTTTAAGAACCCATCAAATTATGCTTCTCTGTTAAAAAGGCCAGTAATAAAAAATTAACTGCTGTATAAGAAACAGAAAAATAAAATTTTATCTACTGATTTCCTACACGTAATAATCTTAACCTTATTAACTGCCACGTCTATATATTATGTATATGGAGAAACAAAACCTTAAACCCTACCTAGAACATAGCATTGCTAGAATGACTATAAAACTGTAAGACACACAAAATACTTAACTATATTTATATAAGTGTGATACGGTTCAATACCTAATTAGTGTTTTGATCCTAGACCAAACGGGTACTAGTAAATTAAAGGAATCTCAATCAAACAAGTACTATAAATGTGACAGTTTGAACATTACCCTAAGTACTATTAAAAGATTTTGAAGGTTTTTGACATCTTCGTGATCCATTCAAAGTTAGACATAGTTAGCTCTACTTCATTATGCGATTAACTAACTAACATTCTTCCTTAACTATATGAGAGGAAACAACATCTTGGAGAAGGCCATGATCTTTGGGTAAAGCAGCCCCATCCAGCAGATCCCGAGTTCGACTCTTCTTTATCACATGATCATCGACGTCATCATCACCATCATGATCAAACCCGTTTTCCTGCTTGTCAATGTACCTAGGTCCGGAGAAAGACAGTGCCTCTTGTAGTTGTTGTTGGCTGTTGTAATCGATAAGCTGATGAAACTGAGGAGAGTGTATAGGGAGGCCAAAGTGGGACCCAGAAGCTGAGCCATTGGATCGAGTGCTGCCTCTTTTAGGCATGATGAGTCCTGGACGATGATGCGTGTGTTGACCTTCGTAAGTAGTGATTACAGTGCTTGGATCACTGAATGATCTCTCCACTCTCTTCTTCACATCACACCAAGATGTTGTGCAACGGTAATAATTCCTTGCCAAAGAGAGAAAAAAAACACATTATTTGATCAAATCTCATAAGACACAAATAATAATTAAAGAAACTAAATCTTACCTTGGAAAAGGACTGTTTTTAACAGGTTTTTGACCATATTTTCTCCACTTATAACCATCGTCTAGATGAAGAACCTCGCTCTTCGTGATGAATGACACTTTTGGCACTCTCATCTTCGTCTGCTCACTACTCTTCCTTGATTTAAACCTATATATAATCCACTAATTTTACTAAGCATCATGCTAAAAAATGCTAACGTTAAGAAAATAATATATTTTCTCTGAATTTTTATTTTTTTGGTCAAAAAAAACATAAACGTTGAAAGAGGGAGAGCAAACGAAAACAAACAATCAAACTCACCACGTATTTGTCTTATATTGATGTTCTTCTCCATCTTCTTCTTGTTCTTCTTCATTTTTCTCGTTCGGTATCTCCGGAAACTGCATCGGCGGCGTATGGGTCATCAGGGCATAACGATGCACACCAAGTAAATCCATGAACCCTACAGGGTACTCCTCAGCCGATAAATTTCCCAAATCGGAAACCATCGTTTGCCCTAAATCGGAAAATGGCACCCCAAGACCGATATCCTCCATTTTCAGGGAAAATTAATCAAAATCTAGTAAAGAAAAAAAATCCTTCAGGAACAGAAAAACTAATAATGTCAAAAGAGAAAGAGAGATAGAGACTTTATTAGGGTTAGAGAAGAGAGGAGTGGGAGGAGGTGATGAATATTGAAAACATGGATTCTTGCTAAATAAATGCCTTGAATTGGTTACCGGCAATTCTAGGTCAGTAGGTGGACAATGTTTTTAAACGGTAATCTGCGTGTCGTCTGACAAGACGGTATACGTTTTCGTATTTTCAATTTCTGACCGATTCAGCAGTTAACCGAGATTTCCGTGTGCGAGTGTAAGAGAGGAAGACTAATTAGGAATAAACTGACTAAGATCATTATTATTTTTGCATTGTAATAAATTGTAATCCTCAGCGTTGGTTCATGTGCAGCCCAATATCTATCTATCTATGACGTACGTGAACACACACAAATGTTGCATATTAAAAGTCTGGGATCCATATTCCAGTTATATTATTTATGTTTTTTCTACTAGCACCAATAGGTCAAATCCGACTGATTCGTACATATACATGATGAAACAAAACACTCTTTATTCTACAAGTCCACCATGTGTCCATGTTAAAGAACTCACCTCGAAATATGAGATATTGGTGCTAGATATGAGATATGAGAGAACACACGAATTGATATTAGTTATAAAAAAACATAAATATTGTATTAATTTCGTTTTACACCAATAATCGGAAGATGTTGAAGGACCTCTTCTACTAGTTTGGTACAGTTTTTTTCATTCAGATGTAGTCAAATTTATTACCTTACACATTATTGCGAAAATTAAAGTAATTGTATCAAAACTGATAACAGAATTTTGGAAATAGTCATAGAGGATACTCTACATCTTCTTCTTCAGTTTTCTCCCAGATTGATAGAAGCATAAAGGATACTCTGCTCGCAAGGCGCTACCGTAAAGGTTGTAGTCGCCTTCTCTCTCAATGGTTCGCCCGGTCAGAATGCTCTAGCTCTACTTCATGTTCCCTGAGTTTCATTTGGTTTTTTTATTTTTTTTTGTCATTGAAGCAAATTTGCCCCTAAAGCTCTGGTAATTAAACTCTTTTCCATTTTGTAATATAATTCACATTTTATCAAAAAAAAAAAAAATAGTCATAGAGAACAAGAGTAACATAAATCATAAAGGGAAAATTACATAAAAATACATTAACTATTTATCGATTTCCATAAAAATACATGAACTTTTAAAGTATCCATAAAAATACATGAATTATTTCTTCTTTCCATTAAAATACACCAACTCTTAAATTGTCTCTATTAAAAACTCATAAATTAATGAAAATAATATTTATTAATTTTTTTAACAAAAAACATTTTTAAAAATTCAAAAATACATATAAAATCCAAAAAAATTATAAAAATTGCAAAATAGCATATTCGTCAGTGCTTCAAAAAATAGATATTGAAATTGTAAAAATTTGGATTTATAAATTAAAAATGTAAAAACAGATAAAATTCCTCATATTTTTTAAAAATTATAAAAATATTAAACTTGAAATATATATATATATAATCTTTTCACATCAACACGTAACAGAATTATATACAACTTATTATATTATTATATTTATACAAAACACTCTTATCTAAGTAATTTGGTAAAAAATATAAGTGTACAATTATATAATTAAGACATAATATTATTTAATGGTGTTATTTTTCAAAAAATGTTTTGAAAAAAATGATAACTATATTATTAGAATTTTATTATGAATCTAAAACTTTATGTTTTAACTTTTAGAATTTTTTTGAATTTTCAAAGAGTAGTAAAAATTTTATATGTTTTTGATATTTACAAATCCAAAATTTTACAATTTTAATATTTATTTTTTTGAATCATGGAAGAATATGCTATTTTGCAATTTTAATAAATTTTTTATAATTTTATATGTATTTTCGATTTTGTTTTAAAAAAAATTTAGTTAAAAAAAATTAAGAAATATTATTTTTATTATTTCATGAATGTTTAATGGATACAATTTAAAAATTAGTGTATTTTAATGGATGAAAAAAATAAATCATATATTTTTGTGGGCTTCATGTATTTTTTTATAAATCGATAAATAGTTAGTGTATTTTTTTAGAAATCGATAAATAGTTAGTGTATTTTTATAGAATTTTCCAAACTTTTTTTTTTTTAATCGAAATGGTTAACTAAACTAACCGTTAAGCGAAGTGAGCCTCTAAAATTTAAAATGTGTGGATTAGAGGATTTTCTGAATTCTGCAAGTTTTGAACAATTCACTCTAACCGATATATATAACAAGAATCAAAAAGAAAAAAAAAAACCGATGATGAAAATTCTTCAGAACGTCTTCTTTCTAGGAACAGCTTTTCTAGGTTCTCTCTTGGCAGACGCAGTGAACCCAGGTGACGAAATCCCAACCGTGGCTTGGTACACGTCTTTCAACCTTTTTTTTTTTTTTATAAGCATGTCAAAATATGTAAATTATACTAATTATGGAAAGGTTTCAAGATTAGAAAGTTAAAATTTGGTTTTAATTGTATATTACCTGGGGATGCTGAGGAACAGAGCAATTGCCGAAACGCCAATAACCAGTGGCAATATAGCTGCAGGTGTCACTTCCTGAAATCGACACAAATCAAACCACAGTGAGCGAAAAAGTAAAAAAGCTCAGTCTATTGCAAATTTGAAACACTGTTTGTGTGGATTATATATTTTACCTGACTCTGATGATCTGCCACAATGCTGTATCGAAGTGGACCAACATGGATTTGGGCATTTGTGTCGAAATCAACTTCGATGATCTCTGATTCTACTTTGTGGGAGATCAAAGGACGATTTGATTTAAGCTGCACAAGGTGTTTACCTCTGGGTAAGCCTTTTACTTGGAAGAAATTGGAAAGTGGTAGTGGAAACACATTCTCTATCTTTGATTCATCAATGGCTGATTTGATCTCCACTAGCAGATTCAAGTTTAATTCTTTGTTCTGTTTTCCTTCGACATGACAAGTTAATATGGTCGTTTCTGGTTGTTCAAAGACCAAAAAGTCGAGCCCGTTGATATCTTCATAACCAATCTATAAGAAAAAGAAATTTGTCAGGTAAATTCCATTGATGAAACTGCAGATGCTAAGAAAGAAATATTATGGAGAAACGGAAACAAACCTGGAGAGAAACTGATTCTGGAGATGCACGTTCAATTTTATTGTTGCCTGAACCATTTTTCTTTGACACTTTGATTACATATGTTGTATCTGGATGTAACCCTCTCAGTCGATAATTTCCATTAATATCACTTGTAGTCTCCTCATAGTATCCTTTGGAGTCAGAGCGAGCTTCAATTGCAACACCTTCTTGTGGCTGGCCCGATAGGAGAGCGACTCTACCCATCGCACTGCAAAGGAATCAACAATGTATATTGTTACAGAGATAAAGAAGATTGAATCGAATGTAATCTAAGCCTACCATATATGCTAATTGTTCAAATAGTAAGATCATGGTTAGGTAAAATGGCAGTTTAGGACCAAAAATCTAAACCTCCAAAATTAGAATGTGATGATAGTGGAGCTCTATGAGATCGCAATTGAAACTTTAAACTGACCAATGTAACTGGTCATTGTATATTGATACAAGTATCAAAGAAAGTGTTTTGCTATAAATTTATGGCAGGAGAATTGAGCCCTGGTGCAATCATACTTAAAGAAACGAGCCTAGAAAGTTTTAGGATTAGGAAAGTGAATTTATTCCAGAATACAATCAAGGCAATAGCTTCTTTTGACATAAGTAAAATTAGGAAATAATAGTTAGAAAAAGATGATTTAGAATTAGATCAAACCTGTAGGCAACACGAGTAGCCTCAAAGACAGCTTCACTGGACTCCCCAGAACCCAGTTCTATTGCCAGTGTTGAAGGTTTGAAAGAGTATTCCTGAGGAAAAGGATAGATAATCAGAACATTCATCCTTTATTTCTTTTGGGCTACGTTTACGTTTTGAAAAGGTCATTAAAGAATGTTTCCAATGAAAGCTGTTGACATTTCTATTTCAGATCACAGCCAGTCAAAGCATTTTCAGGGGCGTATGGGTTAATCACCTTAAGAAGGGGACGCAAGTAGAAATTTCCAGGGAATAAGCTATCAAATACAAAGACACCACCAGCGCCAGATATGGAATTATTTCTGTAACCATGATCACCACTTAATGATAACAACAGCGGAGGGATTGATGTCTCGGCATTGTCCTTTGAGTATACACGCACAGAGATCTGGCCAAGCTTCTGGCAGGAGAAGGAATAAGGTCCTAGCCTTTTAATATGGTAGCCAGGCTGCATGTGTAAGCCAAAGTCAGGAACACATTATTTCAAAACAAATGAAAGTAAGTGAGAGTTTCAGCGTGACCAAATGCATGGGACCTAACCTAAGATTAGAAAAGTGAAAAAAAAAACATCATCTCAAGGTCTATTTACATGCACATGAAAAAAAAATATCAGTAATAAACCAACCTTTGAAGCCTCAGCAGCATATGGTATATCATCATACAAAGGCCCAGCAACAAATGAACCATCTGGTGATGTGCTTGTTTCAATAGCTACTTCACCTTTCTTAAGTGAAGAAATAAGGCTGTCTTTTGCAGCAGAAACCTTGATATGAACACCGGGAAGAGGAGGAGAAACCGATCCTTGTATGTAAAGACCAAGCCGACCAGTAAATGGAGAAACTGAAGCTTGGCATCCGTCATTTGACACTACAGCCTATTAGAACAAATATAAATTAATCTTGATGTGCCTATTATAGAATCTTTCATGGCTAGCAATACTTTTAGTTAATACTTACATGAAGCTCTTTAGGATAAAACAACATCTTCTTCTCCACATTACCCCTGAAACAGAACACAGCTATAGCTGAAGTAACTTGAAAATAATAATAGTTTTTATTAGAGAAACCAAAAAAAAAAACTTCAAGCAGCCAAACACTCTTTTGGTTATTTGATTTTGAAACAAGAATTTCTCTTCTATGAACTATGTATGATTCATTCCTGAGACATTTTTAACTCCAGACATTTGAAGTCTACTTCATAGTTCCCGTGACATCAAAATGAGCAGATCATACCTAGAGTCTCGAGGAACAAAGCTAATCTTTTCACCAAGATTTGCCCAGGTATAGTACTCATGAACACCACTCCCATCAGATGCAAGTTTGGCAGCAATACTGTTGATAACATTTCCTTCCTTGTCTTGAATATCAACAATGAAATTCTCTGGCAATTCAGACTCAATCTCGGTTGAACTAGACTCCACATTTATCAGACCTTTGAGGAGGTACTTCTCTGCTTTCAGATGAATAGGCTACAGAAAGAAAAGCATATAGATGCTAAATGAAGGAGAAGCCAAAGAATGTTGAAACAAAAGAGAAAACATTACAAACTAAAACCTGTGCATTTGAGACATCTATCTTTATTGAATTGCTCCCAAAGGACATGCATGAGTCAGAAAGCTGAAGCTCATGCCCTCCAGGTGACTCAACGCATATTTTCTGTGAACCTTTCTGCAGTTACCACAAATGAAGAAAATAATTAGTTTTGATAGAGTTTAAATAGCCAAAACTCACTAAGAATCCACGGGACAAATAATACCTTGATTTTCAAACTAGTAGGTGATCCATTAGGATGGACAATTCTAGCATCCACCTCATGTGTGGAGATAATATTAATCCAGTAACCTTTTTGGACAAATTCTATCCCTTTGATATCTTCAGTTCCGACATTCACATCAATGGAGTTATGGTCCCAACACCAACTGTCTTCATCAGATGCAGCTTCTGGTGAAATGCTTTTGACCTAAAATAACAACCGTGACAAGCTTAGTAAATGTATTTAGCTAGTAATGTGACTTTTTCCGTCTCTCTTACAGAACTACACCCAAGAGGAGAAAAAGTATTAAGAGAAACCATGCAGCCCACCTCAACTTTATATTGTCCAGGCAATATGTCTGAAAATAGAAATTGACTGCTCTCGTCGGTTAAAACAACTGTCTTCTTGTCACGATCACCAGCCACTCCCACAAGCGCCACTGAGACAGACGGACCACATTTCTCCTTGCAAGTCACAAAACCATGCACATTGACTCGGGCCTGCATCAACACCCAAAAAAAAAAGTTAAAAGAAAGATAATCATCCTAAACACGTAGAAGTATATTGTTCATCCAACTCCTATCAGTTTGATGCTATAAAAACATTTCCAGGAGAGTGGAGTCATTCAGCGCAATCACCTGAGAAAATTCTATGTTCAACAATGGACTTTTAACGGCAACATCCAAATAAGCTGGCAAAAACAGAAGCTCAGAAGCACCCTTTGGTGTAGCAGCCAAAGCAGACAGCCTATATTCGCCTGGTGGAACCTGGAATATATATGATAGCAAGCAAATAAATAAATAAAAAATAACTTGTCATAGAGTAAGAAACAGAGAACTCGTCCATTAACAGAAAAGCAACAAGGACCAACATAAGCCAGAAACAACTCTCCAAACAATCAAGGGAGTCAACTTGATTAAACTAACTTTTTTCTAGTGAATTTACAAGAGATACATATCTGAATCAACAAACCTCGAAGCAGAAAGTTCCGGTCTCATCTGTTTGCTTCATTTGTGGTTTGACATTTGTGGGTCCATGAGTCAAAGCTACCTAGATTCAAAATATTAAAACGATAAACATGAGAGATATCAGATAAGTAAGAACAGATAAACATCAATTCGAACAAGAGTTTACCTTTGCTTTGTGACGCGAACCAAACATTCGCACCACACCACATATATCATAGGATACAGCAGTGATATCTGGAAGTGATGCCATATTTGGTAAAACCTAAACAAACAAGTTTAAGTGATTACTTTAGTTTGTCAAACTTCTAATGAGTGAGGTGAAGACATATCTGGAGCAATTAAATTTAGCGTGCAAGAAAAAATAAGTAAGACTGATACCATAAATTTCTTCAGTTTGTCGAACTTGTAATGCTCCTTGACTGCATCTATTGTATACCGATTTGACGTAACCTACGGAATTTACCCAATATTACATTAATCCCCAGCCGTTAAAACTATTGATCACAACAGTAAAAAATGAGATTGGAAGGGTGGTGGAAAGAAATCAGATGGCAAATATTTGAAATATATAAAAGTACTTTTCCTTTGCTTAGTACATAAACTTCAGAAATCTAGCCTTATTCTTTACTCCAGATTCTAGAAGCCTCGAAACATTCACCAAAAATTCACTAGGAGAAGTTGAGTAACAACCAATTTACCAGGCGTACAACTTGAACAAGGTATACCATATAAACTTTAAATTGAAAATAGCATTTAAATATACCTGGTCAAGCTTGTAATAACCTTCCTTGTCCGTTGTAGATCTTAGACTACCATCTACGAAAATTTTAACACCCTCAACTCCCATTGTATTACCGTCAACTACACGACCCCCAATGGAGAATCCTGTTACCTAAAGGAGCATTTAGTTCAATATTTAGTGGAAGAAACATGTAAGCAGAGTCCAATTATGGAAAACTTAAGTGTTATAAAGTTTGCAGTTATTCTATCTGACCTGAAATTTTTTGGGAACAGTGACATGTTGATGCTCTACAGAAACAGGCATCACAGGAGGTGAAACATCAAAGACTGTGTTCTCACCCTTATAATGCGGCACCAGTTCATATTTTCCTGAGGAAGAAAAAATCAAAGTGACTAAGAAAATACCTCAATAGAAACTAAGAGCTGGACCATGCAACCAGAATTTCAAGCGTCCTTCTTAAAGTTCAGCAAGCTCAATACTTCAATAGTCATTTAACTTGTGTTGTACAATACAGAATTCATCAGGCTAAAGCTTACAGTAAAACAAATGCTCATTGAATGTGGATAATGCAACAACGATATACCACAAGGGATTGACTTGAAACTGAAAATTCCTTCCGCATCGGATACCGCATGGCAGAGAGGCTTCCTTTCTCCAGCAGCATCACCAAGTCCTTGGGGACAATCTACCACAGAAACATCATCTGAATGCAAATATATATGAACACCTAAGATTGGATTTTCCTACAAAAGGAAACAAAATGATTATCAAACACATAGAACTGAGGGGCGAACCGGACCAACCCAATGATACCAATCGCTATTTCCAATAAATATCATAATTAAAATTTTATTCATGGAAGCAGAGGGGTGAAGCAGGATGTGAACGTCAAAAGAAAGAAAAGAAAACAATAGGAGGATTACCTGAGCAACAACAGACCCCTTGAGAACATAACCAAGGACAAAGAATATGTCATCCACCACTCCATTTGCAAATCCAAGTTCCACCTACAGGTAAACGGAGATACTTCCACCATTACATGCAGAATTAAAAATTTCAAGTCATATATATTGAAGCGGATACAACAGAAAAGAAAATTTTAAGGAAGGGCATATGTACTCAAATGCAAAAGGTTGGTCAGGAGAATTTTAAACAGAAAAGTTAAATATAAAAAAAATGCAAAACCAAAAAGATGTGAGACCTCCGTTGAACCGCGAACTTCAACTTGCAGCTCTGGATGGGATGCACGGATATTGTATTGTCCTGCAACCAATCAGAAAGATTCGTAAGTTTATTATCACAGGATACCTGGAAAATATGCATTTGACATTTGGTGTTACATATGGGAAATTTCCGACTACATACATGCAAGGAATAACAGTGATAGAGGAAAAACAGAAAAAAAAAAGACACTGGTGATGAAAGCTTAATGAGTTCCTTACCTGGAATAATATTCTTGAATAAGTAACTCCCATCTGACGATGTGAGAACAGAAGCAATGGAATCTCCATCAGAAGACAACAATTCAACATTAACATCAGCTGGACCTCCATTCTTAATCATACAACTCTCCCCACCAACAGCTCCAAGGACTTTACCGGATAAAGTAAAACTGCAATATATGAAAGGAAAAAACATGAAAACTTTAAAGGAAGAAAAATGACCTAACCACCAATTAAAAAGGTGAAAAAAGAAGAAGCAGACTCATAGACTAAAACGAACCCTGTGAAGCGGAAGTTAATATCCTCATTGTTGTTGCAACTAGAGTCATCAACGACAACAGAGACCTGCCACACCAAAATTAATGTCACAACTAGCTACAAGCCTGGTGTATAGTCCTCGAGAAAAAAAACAAATGAAAAAGAGACTAACCTTATCTGGGTTCCATGACCATCCTTCAGGTCCATTTATCTTGAGAATGAATGAGCCCTATAAGAAGAAAGCGTAGAGATCATTTGCAGCAGAGATGCAACACTCGATTTACCCAATACATCTTTGAAAGGGCCAGAACAAAGATAGATAAGGTTTGATGAATACCTTGTCATACACAGGGATGAAATAGTAACCATTTGGGGCACACTGTGTACTGTCCTTTACCAATCCATCTACTGTTTGAAGCTCAACCTTGTAATTTGATAGGGGAACAAACAAAGAAATAATTGAAACCTCACTCAGGAAAAAAAGAAAGAAAGAAAAATGATAGTCAGGAAATTGAATTCTTACTGTGATGTGAGAATAATCCAATTTCCCATCGGCTCCTTTACGAGACCTGACCAAAGACGAACTCGCCTGCACGTTTAATAATCCAGCAGCGTTAATAATATAAATCCAGATCCGATCTTATTCCTCACTACTTAACCTCAAATACAGAAACTGAAAAATCTCAGATACAAGTGCGTAAATGTAGTAAACAGGCTCAGCTCAACTAAACTGAATCTACTTTGGAAGCAAACATCCTCAATATTCCAATATCACACACTAACTAGTAATCGATCAGGAAGCAATCAGAGCGATGGGTAAAACGAATCGGAAAATGAAAAAGAGATAAACCTCGACAAAACCACCGCAGCCTTTTATCGAATCCGCAGAAACACAGTAGACTGTAGAAATAGCTATGAGGAATACGATCAGAGAATGACAAATCTTCGCTCTGGCCGCCATTGTTCCCGATGTGAAGCTCCGGTGAAGCTCCTGTTATTCGTCAATGGAGCACTGATCCGATGACTCCGATCTGAATATCGACGTTGGTTTTTAACAAGGTTCTTGACTCTCGAGGATTTAATGGGCTTTATAAAGGCCCATTCAAAACATAATCATAATAATTTTAACTAAAAATAATTATTTGTTTAATACAGCTGTCGAGATTTGCTTACCGTTTGAAGAGAAGAGTCAGTCAAAGTGAGGGCGAGAAAATGTTTTGATAAGTAATCGTTAGTCAACTGTAGAAACCAATCTTCAGAAAATCAAAAAATGCTTCAGCTCCTCGTAGTAGCGTGGCTCTTGATCTTCGGAGCGGAGACCGTCGTGTCGCACCAGGAATCCGGCGAATGGAGTTGTGAATCGGACTCGGAGATCCAGGTCATGGCCGATTTCAGACCGGGGATTATCACCCTCGATGGTCACAACGATGACTGGAAGGACATTGACGGCTCCGAGTTCCCGCTTCGACCTGCACTTGATCCGGACGCTGACCACGAGTATGACGCCGGGAAGATGACGGTCAAGGTAATGTGTTGATTCGAATCGGTTGCGACGTTACTTGTAGATTGTATAGACTGATTGAAATTCGCGCTGAAATCGGATCTATTTAGTAAGTTTGACCTGAGGAGTAATGATACAGACCTCATAGCGACATTTTGAATCGATTGATAAATCTGAATTTTGTGGGACTTTTGAGTTCGATTTCGTTCCTAACATTTTAATGGGTGGATCTTCTCTATGGTAGGCACTGCATGATGGTCGAGATATTTACTTTATGCTGGAAATTGATGGAAATTACGCTTATGATAAAGGGTAAATGTGTCTTTTCAAATTTAATTGTCCAATTCCAATCCTTTTAGACCTCTTCAAGATCCAAGGAGTAGTGATCAGAACCATACAGTATCTGAGAGATATAGGAACTGTTCCCCAGTTTTAGTATTATAAGTCTCTGCTTCTTATCTTTGTGCGATGAAAAAGTGATCCAATGCAAGTTTGGGTTTGATGCGACTCATTTGTATTTATGTTTTGCTTGTTTTTTCTGAATTATTTATGTTCACCTGGTGATGTTATTATGTATGTATATAAGATCTGGTTAGTCCCTGAGATTCTTGAAACTTGGAATTTAGTCATTAGTTGTCAGGCTCTGGCATTTCTATTACTTTCTTAGATACAGAGTTGTCAAAATTCATGTGTATGTACTGTTTCAGATGATATTGAAATGATCCTTGATTTATGCATAACTTTGAATTGCAAGTCTTTCACTATTTTACTTAACTGTTTGCTTCATTAAATCCAGTGAAAACAATAAGTGTCCTTCAGTGGCTCTCATGTTCCAAATTGGTGATCAAGCTACTTATCACAATGTAAGTTTCTCAGGTGGCTACAGTATTTTGTTCAAATATTTTATTTAAGATCCATGGATTTTTTATATATGTCAACCTTCTGCTCTCCACAAGATGGGTGGTTGTAAAGAAGGGACAGACTCTTGTACCAGCAAGGCTTGCAGAGGTTTCGAGGTTGATATTATGCATTTCTCCATTGGAAATGCTATTCCAGGACGTCTTTACGGTGGTAATCCAATAGACAACGGAGAAGGAAATGGCGGTGACAGGTGATTTGTAGTGCAGTACTATTTGCTGTATCTCTCACATACTTTGATCTGGTGTTGTACCAATTCAGTGAACCTAGTTCAGTTCCTTATTTGTTTATTAAGTGGCTTATCTGTACCTCTGTTTATTTTGTTTATTGAAATGCCTCGTCTTTTTCATATGAACAGATTTGGTCACCTGGTTGACACTTATGCATGGAATCCACATTGTCTATACCTTGATGGTCTTGGACCCTCAGGTACTTGTTGGATAAGAGGGTGTTATATTTTAGCTCAAAATATAAATTTTCTATGATGAACTTACGGAATAATATGGAATAACCAATTTCAGCCAAGAACAGAAATAACCTTTTTCTTTTGCTTTGATTCTTGGACGCTTAGCAATTGATTATTGTCTCTTCAAACATTTAATTCAGATTTTGTAGGTTCTTAATCCTCTTATGTGTTTCCCCAACTATATAAGACGTCCCTAGATTCCTTGAGATTATAAATGATTTGTTTTCTAGTTGGGTGTTGTTAGCTACTCAAGAGCTTGAACAGCGATCTCATGTGCAAATTTCAATTATGTGATCCCCATGGATATTCTTTTGGCAGGAAATGATTCTAGCGCACAGAACGATTGGCATGGAGCGTGGTGGCACAGCAGCTTCACTACTCAATCAGGTCAGTCTTACATATATCTACATAACAGTTCCTTGAGTTCTTAAAACAGAGATATTATTATGTATTTGACTGGAAAAAAAGAGGTGGAATTGAGTTAAAGCTCGGTCCTAGCTGCAGGCATCTCTTCTGGTTACTTATCTTTGTAGTTCCCAACAGGTTATGTAGAGGAAGACAGCCCTTACACGCCAGATGGCCAGAAAGGAACTTACTATTTTGAGTTCTCAAGGCCTTTGAGGACTATGGACCGTCTCCAACAGGTCAGTAAATCTTCTACTCGGATCAACCATGTTCCTTCCATAAACTATAGCATAACATCCAAACATTCTTACTTCTGTGAATCAAAATTTACTCTTAAACCAAATCCACATGTGTCAACCACTTGTTGGAACAACAAATCTAACTTCACCTGGTCAATATGAGTTACGTATAAAGAACATCTTCGTCTGAAAGTTAATATTGATATCTACAGGATGTTCAGTTCACACTGGGCTCACCGGCCAAAATGTCAGTTGCATTCTGGTACCCAATGGACAGCAAACCGTGGCACGGATCAGGACACTACACGATCAACTGCGATTGGATTCCATTAGATATCTCCTCGGGCTCTTCTTCGGGTCTCACCGCTTCAACAGTCAAGGGCTCTAGCGATGGAAGCAGCATTTCTGCCATTGTGATGTCCATGATTTCTCTTGTTGTTTCGGGTTTTATTGCATATAGGTTATTTAGCCCCAGGAACGTTCCATTCACACCAATGGAAAACAACCTGTAGGAGAAATAGGTTTACACGATTATTAATTAGTCTCTTTGGGGTCACATTGCTGATTTGGTTTTGGTTTTACGTCGTGAGAGGGTTCTTCTTATTTTTGGTAGTTAAATTAAATGTGTTGATTTGTCGGTTTATGTGGGCTACAGAGATTAATTGTAGATTGCAAAGAAAATTCAAAGATAGTCTGGCCCAATAATTAATCATCAAAGCTGAGGCCAAGAGGTAGAAATTAGTTGAGAGATCAATATCGTAATTATTGGGAAATACGTTATAATTATTATACAACGGAACAAAGGAACTAGTCATGGTTAGCAAACAAAATTCTCAAAGTCAAGCCTGTGGTATTCAATTGGATTAAACTGAGAGTGGGAAAGGGACAAACATGTTGTGGACTCAGAGAAACCATTATTGCTAAGCTTCTTCTCTTTTGGCTTATAGTTAAAATGTGTTGATTTGCTGGATTTTTTCTCTGGCTTACTTTTGTAACTTGAAACGGTAACGTTTGGGTCAAAGAAAGTTGGATCTGCCCAATAAATGTATTAATCGAAGCAGAGTACACGTACAAATTATTTCAGAAATCAATATCTCTGAACTATATTGGGTTTCAACTTTGAACATCTAACCAACAAAAACAAAAACAAAAAAAAACTTGAAATTTGAAGACGTCCGTCCGGATACAATAATAATACACGATAACGAACACATGCAAATATCATGGTCTTTTAGAAATGAATTTGTCCATTAAGGAGACTGTAACAAGTAAATAAACCTAAACCAGTAAAACATATTCATTAACTGAGGAAATAAAGAAACCTGTTTTCATATGTTAATTAAAGCCTTGATCACGAAACTAGATCCGAAGAAACCAAGTTCTCCGTATACAATATGGTTCTATAGTGATCATCAGGGACATCCTCTAAAGGACTCTTAGATGGCTTTTCTCCTAGAGGTCTTACAGAATAAGCCGCTAGACCAAGTTTCCAAAAGTTTGCGTCTAAACAATCCATACTTAAAATAGTAACTGAAAGAATCTTTTCCCACTTCACACTCGGATCTTCTTGCTGCAAACTCCATACGTCCACATTCGGATATTGTAACACATCAGATAGACATAAACGATCTTTTAGACTCCATAGGTTCACACTTTCGGAGATATTGGTGTAACAACTCGGTAACAACACCTAACGAAAAATTTCTGTGTGAAGATTCATAGCTGCAAGCTTTCTAAATGTCAACCAAAAAAGAGATCCATTTGGAAAGATTGATGTTTTACCATTGCTAAGTTGATTGTAAGGAATGGGACAACATATGCATCTTCGTTCTCCATTGTTGAGGTTAAAGACTTGGGTCTTGACAAGAGTGTTCCCATTATGAAAACGTTCGATGATATACATCAAGATTACTTTGTATGTTCCTGTAACGATGTCTCTTCCAAATCCAACGTTTATTGGTTATTGACCTGAACACCCTATAAATAACATACAAAAATTGTTATTATTGGATTTTGATTATTTAAAATTTGAAAGTCTTTTATTAGTGTATATATATAAGTATGCATGTGAATATATAAATGCAAGAAGATCGAGTTACGTAGCATATAAAAATCTATAAATAAAAGAGTGTTTCGTACCTAGTCGGCTAGAAGAATCTCGTAAAAAATCAGGAGAAAGTATCCTAAGTTTTCTCGTCGTGAGGTTAATTATATAAATATAGCCAAAATGGTAGATGCAGACTAAACCATTGCAATACCCCATTATTCGACCAACATGATCAACATAAAATTCGCTATGTGGATCTGGAAATTCGTAAGAACAGATAAAGATTTTGCTGTATTCGTAATTATAATCTTTTGAAATAGTCTCCAAAAGAATGGTTCTTGAACTCTCATCTCTAGACGATTCCGATCGAATAGGAGTTTCGGATTTTGGTATCGAGAAAAACGTTTCTTAGCGAGATAGGTAGATTTGATCATCAATCTCTATTGTTTCGACACGGATTTAAATCTGAAGAGGGATTTCACCGGAAGACGCTCGAGAATCTCTTCTAGAGTATCAACGTCGCAAGTCTTTGGATTTGTTATGTCTTTCGTCATTGTTTACAACGGTGAATACGTCTTGTGTGAGTTCTATTGTATATATATATATATAATGTTTGTATTAATTTTCATCTATTCTTTGTCAAAACTAGGGAAGAGTATATATACAATAATATATAATTCGGAAGACAAAAGACAATAGTAATAACATTTGCCAACAAAAAGGAACATAAGGACTATAACTTACTATAACATAACGTATGGATCTCTAAAACTGGAAAGACTAATAGAAGTAGAGATTCGTCTGTCGTCTATTGAAGTAGTCTCCAAAAATATTGTCCGGTATTGGACTAGTCGCTGCTCGGCAAGATAGCTGGCTTCAATCATCGATTTCCATTGTTTCGATACAGATTTTAATCTAACGACAACTTTCACTGGAAGGCGCTTCATAATTTATTCTTCTAGTATATCATCCGTTACAACTTCGCTAGTTTTGGGATTTTTTTTTCATTGTTTTCTTCTAATGGTGAATGATTCGCCTTGTGTACTTTTAGGTATATATA
>VBRH01000018.1:80891-97770 GCA_014578085.1 Cardamine resedifolia | reverse complement strand
TTTTTTTCGTTTTTTTGGGGGGGATCAGTTACGGTTACAGACATACGGTTTCTACAAATAATCAAATATGTACTAAAAACGAATATTTTGGTTTTTCTTCTTAATGTTCAATTCGTTTTTCATATTGGATTTTTCAAAATGGTTTTGGTTTAGTTCCGTTAAACCGGATCGAGCATCCCTACATTAAACAAACTTCTGAAGAAGTAATTTGAGCTTTTAGATTGTAACTGTATTTATCGTTTATGGAGCAAATGGAGGTAAAGGAAGTGGTTCCAAGTATCAGGAACACCAGGGAGACACCAATGACTGCAATCTTGAACAGCTTTTGAATGCCGATTTTCGGGTTTTGTTCCGTAAATAGAAGGGTGGGCGTCTATTCGGTACTGAGACAAACCGCTAACGTTCAAGAGAGTCACAGGTGTTCTCATCTGCTTCAGTACTTCCTCAACAATGGAGTTTTTGGCAGAGTAACTTGGTTTGAAGGTTTGGTTCAATGGCTTGTTGGCTTCTCTGCAATGGCCTCCTGAGTTCCATTCTCCTCCACTGTCCAAAGAAACAATACCGAGATGATAAATGGAGAAACAAAGATAGGTCTTTTAAACCATAGAGTAGATAGAAAACAAACCTGAAATGAGAAGGTGCGGCACTTCTAAAGAAAACCCGAGTTTTCTTTGGATCGATCTTTTTGTCAATCCATGATGACCAAGTCTGCAAAGCTTTCTTGAAAGCGGTTGATACATCAAGCTTCGGATGAATCTGGTCTCCTTCTTGGTAATAGTTGACCCTGCAAACTCAAACTAATCACTCAGAATCTTGATTCCATATTTTTTCTGATGTTAAAAGTAAAAAATACTCACCCGGATTTGGTTTTGTAATGAGACCACCAATGAGCTGTATTGAACACTAAGACATTAGCACCTTTCCATTTCGAAGAGCTTCGATCCATAGCATCGATTCTAAGTGTTTCTCTTCGCTTCCTTCCTATTCTTGCTCTACCCTCACGAACCAAGAAATGAGTAACGTAGAATTCCACAGTGCATTTGTAATCCTAATCGAGTACACAAAACATAACATTAATAACAATCACAAATCTAACTACACTTATGGTCCATTTAGATCATAGTCATGTACCGCGAAACGAAAGCTATAATTCCCTTTCTCTTTGGTGATTCTTCGGTTGTGCGTTTCGTAGACTCTTTTAGGATCTTTAACAGCTTGAAACAACATACAAAGCATAGATTCCCACTGGTTTCTGTTAATTGAATCTCCAACGAACACAAGCCTCTTCCCTCTTATCATTTCCAGCATTTTTGTAGCATTGAATCTAAACTCACACATACCAAAAATCACCACAGTTTCCAAATCAGGACTATGAAATGCTTAAAGGGATATAGCTAATTAGCTATATACTTATTACTATCTCAAAATCATTAACTTTTCAGTGGAACTATGAATCTCTAATTCCCAATTATCATTATCAGTCACTCTCACCAATCATGACTACTCCAATAGAGATCTTAAAGCACTAAGAGGAAAACCAACAAAAATTAGAAAGAAGAAGTTAAACCTGGGAGCATCACAATCTGTAGGCTCCCATCTCCATTTCATATAATTAAGATCCAATCTTCCATTACTTAGACAACCAAATCCTTCATCAATAAAAGGACAAGAGACATTTGTGTACAATAATGGATAGTCACTGTCGTAAACCCACTTCCCTTTCGTAACATCACACTCTTCGATTCTCTTAATTTTCTTATCTTCAACATTAATGTTGCTCGGAAGTTGAATCACTTTAACTGAAGTTAAATTAGCAACTTCCTTAACCAAGCTCTCGCCGCGAGTCTTCTGCTCAAAACCCGGAATTTTCGCAGACCCGGAAGTGTTTTCGGGCGGGTTGAAATGGGTAGAGATCAGAATCGGGCTTGCTTTAGGGGAAACTGAAGAATCGGAGATGGAGGAGCTATGGAGGTTGTTAGGCTCGGAAATGGCTGCTATAGGGCTTAATTCGATCTGGAAGTTAGCGTCAGTTGTTGAGTAAAGAGAAGAGTTGGATTTGATTAAGGAAATGGAGAAGAAAGTTAAGAAAACAATGGCGGATGAGATTGTTGTAATAATCAATGCTAAGACTCTTGTGGACTTCACAGAGAAACTCCTTTGCCTCTCCATTTCTATCTTTTTTCTTTCTCTGTTAACGAAGAAACATTCTCATAATATTTTAATCAGAGAGTTTGAATTAAAAAAATGTTATGGAGAAGAGAGTGAAATTTGAAATCGATAACGGTGGTTGAGTTCGTGGGGGCATAAGAGAAGGATTCGGTATAAGAATGATAATGACGTTCTTACAAACTCGTGAGCTCATGAAATTACAATAATTAATGAACAAAATGGATAAAAGAGAGGAAAAGAGGGAAAGATAAATGATAATTTAAAAGTCATAATTTGGAAATAGTTGTTAGTTTAGTGTGACAGGTGGGACAACTGACGACTTTCGCTAGAGTTTCACCGAATGAATAGTTCATCTTTTGAATTTCCACAAATGCCCCTGTATTTAAATATGTGAAAAATAACTGACTAGGCCCATATAATTGGGCTTCGGCTTTCTTATGACGGTATTTAGGCCCAATAAGAAAAAGATGGAATAGAGTGAAGATGATTTCTCTGCTTCCGCAGTTTCAATCCCCATTTCGTTTGTTCTCACTCGTTCATCTACGCAATCCGACTCGGTAAACTTCATATTATTCCCTTTGATAAATCTATCGTTTCCTTTAAAATTTTGGGGGTATTCTAGTTTTTTTTAAATTGATTGGCTTTTTAGATTTGTAGCGAGATTGAATTTACGATTAACTTTTGTCAGATTCGGATCGAAATTTCTAGTCTTTTATTTCTTGGTTTAGATTGACTCTCTTAAGGTAGTGATTCTTCGAAAAATCAATCATTTTCTTCGGTAAATATGCCAATTTCGTTGCAATTTCTGTATTCTGTGTATTTTGATAATCAATCCGAAGCCTTTAATATATTCCATTGAATAGAGAGAGTCCTAATAACTATAGAAATAATATCAGATGGAAATTGGATCGAAATTTTTACATATGTGTGTGTGTATTTAGATTCCAAATGCGTATATGATGAACATATATATGCAGACCAAGATAAGAATTTACTTTCAGAACATTTTTGACCCATAGGAGAGACGTTATGTTTATTGGTTGTCATTGGTCAATAAAGTTTTCAGCTTTAGCTTCGTGAGGATTGTGAAGTTGTTCTCAATGATGGTAATAAGATTGACTTTATGCTTAATATTTTGTGGTAGGTTGAGAAGAAATGGCAGGACAAAAGGTTGCGCATGCCACATTGAAAGGTCCGAGCGTTGTCAAGGAATTAATCATCGGCTTGACACTTGGTTTAGCTGCTGGTGGTCTCTGGAAGATGCATCATTGGAATGAGCAGAGGAAAACCAGAGCTTTCTATGACTTGCTTGAGAGAGGTGAGATCAGCGTTGTTGCCGCTGAAGAGTGAATCAAAACCCTCTCTCTCTCATTCTCATTCTCAATGTTGTTGGCTCGATTTTTTCTGTTTTATGGTTTCTTGAGATCTCAGATGACTTACCTGTGAAAAGGGTTGCGTAAGAAATCAACCTTGTGATCTCGAATTGAGAATTTGTTTAACATAATGTTTTGTTCTACTATTCCTTGGGGACATATGAGACATCTTTCTTGACTTTTCTTTCATCAGATGAGAATATTTTTCCACTAGCTTTTTGGTTATCAATTGGTTATCATATGTGAAGACATATCTTACCTGCTTCTGTTTTCTGTATTTAAGTTTATAATTCTTATAAATGAATTAATATCTAACAAGCAATAGTATTCTTAAAAAAAAAAAATGCTTGGATGGCTGCAAATTCTCAACGTCGTACTGGTTGGTACATAAACATTTGTTTACAAAAATATCCCAAATGTATTCGAAACGTGTAACTCTATGGTTGGTTAAAAGAGGATAAGAAATGGAGTTCACAGAAATAAATTCACGCACACTTTATAAATCTTCGTCGCTTCTAGTAATTTGAAATATCTTTTTTTTATCAAAAATCAAAGGCTGCGTGTATTTTCTCCATCCAACGATGGCAACTATAGCTACTCGTCTTAATATCGCAACCCAACGAGTTGTCGTCACCAGCGAGAATCGTCCGGTTCGTCTTGCCGGTCCGGTCCGTTTAAACAATCCGTGGAATCTTGGTTTAAAAACAACAAACCGGATGGTGAAATTTAAGCCGGTTAAAGCAACTCCGGAAGGAGGAATATCAGATGTGGTAGAGAAAAGTATCAAAGAAGCACAGGAGACTTGTGCGGGCGATCCAGTGAGCGGAGAGTGTGTAGCTGCATGGGATGAAGTGGAAGAACTTAGCGCAGCAGCTAGCCACGCTAGGGACAAGAAGAAAGCTGGTGGTTCGGACCCTTTGGAGGAATACTGCGAAGACAATCCTGAGACCAACGAGTGTCGTACTTACGACAGTTGAAGTTGATCGAGATCATCTCCGGATACATATTGTGTCTCGTATGTTTTATATACACACTTGTTAATTTGGTGATATGATATGAATTGTTTTTGGGACTCAATTAGCTGCAAAACAGTAATTTAAATGAAATGCGCATAGAACTTGAGGAAAGCTTGAATTCAACCAGAATAAAACATTAGAATTACATGACGACACAAGACCAGAGAGGACTATGGCTACAAAACCAGACAAGACCGGACAAATTGAAATTGCGAAAAACAAAGACTGTAGTCTTACAAAGATGTTACAAAACTTGAACCATCACATTAAAAAAAGAAAAAAAAAAACACAACAACGAAAATGAAGGAGGACAATGAGTAAACCCGACCAAGACTCGATCTCAATGCTTCCTTGGATCCTTTAGACAAGAATCCTCAGCAAAATCAGCATTCAAACATATCAGCAGAAGCCCTGATTGGTTGCATTGGACAAGGAATCTGCCATGGGTTTTGCATAGATTCTGGAATCTCTTGAATATCCAAAGCCTGACCACTAATCTCTTCAACCATCTCAAGCACAGAGTTTAATGATCTTAACCTGTCTGTTAACTCCAACGCCTGTGCTCTCAAGACATCGTTCTTAGACTCCATTTCAATGTATTTCTTTGTAGCTTCATCAACCTGCTCAGTGATTTTAACGTTATCGTTCTTGAGAACAGTCACTTCATTGATTAAATCACCAAGTTGCTTCTGTTTCCTCATCCTTGATCTCCGAGCTGATTCTCTGTTAGAGATCATTCTCTTCCTCTTCCTCTCATCCGTCACCGTTGCGTACCTCGGATCGTTATCGGATTCAGGACTTGTTTGCCTTTGCAACGACCCCATTTCGTTGACTTTTTGACTTTTTCTCACCGAAATTAAAAACAAATATAATAATAATATTTTCTTCTAGATTCCTTATAAAAACCACCCAAAATTCTTAGACACAATCTAAATTCCCGATTTCTAATCTATCAAAAGAATTGGTAAGATCGAATGAAACAACAGATCAGATCGAGAACGATTAGTTCATGAGAAAACGTATGTGTAGTAGAGATATACGACGGAGAAGGAGTGTAGAATGCGAATTCGACGAAACAGGATTGAGTAACTCATAGAAAATCTAGAAACATTCCTACTTTTTCAAATTCCCAAACCAAAACCCTAGATTGAACAAACCTCAGCCAAATTCCCGACGAGAAAAAGAAAAAAAAAACCCTAGATCTAGATCTAGATCTGAGGACAGAACAGAAGGAAACGAAATCAAATAAAGGAGATGAGAAATCTGAAAAGCGAGAAAAAAATTGAATGAATACTTAGCAATAGATCGAGAAGATGATAAACGCAAAAAAGCAATAGATCAAAGGCCAAACGAAAGAAGGCGATGAAGTAGCCCCAACCTATCCTTTTAAAGGAGAAGATGATGAGCTGTCCAAGGCTTTTTCAATTATCTTTTAATAATTAAAATATAATAGTAATAACTTTTGGTAAATCTTATTTAATGCGGAATTTGGAGACTGACGCCAGCTGTGACGCCAGCTGAAATTTTGTAAGGGAAGCACGTTCTGTTCAAGGGAAGTTTCTCCGTCTTTTCACGGATGGAAATGGAATATTCCACCAAGATGCTTCCTAAGATAATATTATCAAATAGCAATTGAGTTATATTCTAAATTTTGAATTTTTCCTCAGGAAAGCAATGTCTAACACACAAATCATATTTGTAAAATAGGAGTATAAAACGATCCTTAATTATAGGGGTGGGTACAAGACGAATACCCGGCATTTTGAGCAAATAAGTACGCTTTGCCTTGTCCCGGCCGGATCAAGATAAATTCGCCTTAATATTTGTTTTGTTCCCAACAAGTATCCGCCCAAACAAGTACCTGCCCGAAAAACCATTACTTGCAAGTAATTTGATCCGGGCAGGTACTCGTGTCTTGCTTTGTGTACCAGTCTTGCCATATACCGTGTCTTGCCTTGTGTACCTATTTTGCCCGAAAAACCGAACTTCAACCTAAATGAGATCCTCTGATAAAGGAAGAAGGTATTGACTTTGGTCTTTGACTTTTTTTTAACGGGTCGGCGAGGCGGTAACGGTGCAAATAGTGAACATAAAAATCCGACTTGTTACTTGCCTTGATACTTACAAGTAATACGTCATCCGCCTTGTTATCCGACTTGTTCAAGGCGGGTACTCGATTTTACAAGGCGGATACGGGGCAAGTCCTTATGCGGCTCTCTTTGGTTAAAATTAAAATGATGACGTGATGATTACATCATTTTTTTCTCACAATTTTAAAAGTTTTTATCGCGGTGCTTTTGATGCCTAGTTTTTTTTTTTTTTTTCTCCTCTTCAAATTTGTCTCCTTACGGCTCATCCTTTGAGCTTGCGATTTATGGAAAGTATATTTGCGCTTTGCAAACTCAGTTGAAGATATAAAGCACTTTCCTCAACATATTTAGATTGCTTTTAACTGTTACTTGTTTAAAAGTTTTGGTTGGTTTAAATCGAAAATTTCTGGATTAATTGGAAACTTTGCAATGTATGTCTATGTTGTTGTTTTGCTATTGCTAATGAAAAAGAGATGATAGTGGCTCTTTCACCGGAAAATCAATCTTTGATAGCGAAGGTTGACTGATGGGAATGATTTCTTTTGTGAATTTGGGTGATCTTACTTGATCCCAATATTCTAGAAAAAAATCTGAACTAACCTTATTTTTTTTTTTTTCAGATCCATATGACCTTCATTAAAGTAATGTGTATCTCACAGTTTGGGATTAAAAAAAGGTCATGGGGATCATTTTTTTAAACAGTGGTCACTATAGGACTTGATTCCAATATTCTTCTGTAAGCAATGCACCGTTGGGCTTAGAGATGTTAATAGGGGAAACCCATTTGTTAAATGGGTTTGTTAGCGGAAACTGAACCCATTTAAACCCATTTACCAGATAAAACTATATGAGTTAAATGGGTTTATCCATTTAGACCCATTTATTAAATGGGGTTTAACAAAATTAAATTGTACCCATTTAAACCCATTTATGTTTACCATGAAAAAATTATATTTATAATTAAAATTTAATTTTGGCGGGAAAACATGTGTTTAGCGGTAAAACACAATTCCGTAATTTGACGGAAAATTGTAGTTCCACAATTTTGATGGGAAACTGTAGGAAAACATAATTTTAACGGAAAATGTGGTTTAAGTAAAAAAATGTGGAAAACGTAGTTTGTTGCGGAAGATAAATAAAATACGATTTTGGTGGAAAACACGGTTTTGCAGGAAATGCGGGCAAACGTGATTTGTTACAGAAAATATAGGAAAATACAATTTTGGCGGGAAAACACGATTTTCGTAGGAAATGCGAGAAAATTGATTTGTTACGTAAAATATAGGAAAACACAATTTTGGCGGAAAAATGCGGTTTTGATGGGAAAACGTGATTTGTTAAGAGAAATATAGGCAAACACAGTTTTGACGGAAAAATACGGTTTTGGCAGAAAATGCGATTTTGTTTGGAAAACATGATTTATAAAAAAAAAATATGAAACTCAATTTTGGCAAAAAAAAATGTGGTTAAAAATGCAGGAAAACGTTATTTGTTAAGAAAAATATAATTTGGGGTTTGACAAAAAAACATAATTCTATTGGATTGGAAAAAATGGGATTTTACGGTTTTGCGGAGAAATGCCATTTTACAATTTGGGCAGGAAATTTAATTTAAACCAAATAAATAAATAATTTATTTATATGATTTAAATGGGTCTAAATGAGTTTAAATGGGTTAATATTATTTTGATGGGTTTAAATGGGTTGTAACTTAAATGGGTTTAAATGGGTGGGCTAACCCATATTAACATCCCTAGTTGGGCTCTTTGTGGGCTTGCATTTGCTTCGTATTCCGTTTATGTATCCTCGATGATTTCCCAGTCCCTATGATTTGAATCCTAATATTCTTTATCATAACCTGGAATCAGCTCTTAAGGGTAAGGTTTTACTCTGGTTCGTTGAAAATCTGGTTTTACTCTGGGAAGCCAACGTTGCCGGATAACTTTGTTGCTGAATTTCTTCATGCCGGATTCTCTTCCTTCCTTTTCCAAGGTGAATTCCTCTATTTAAAACTAGATTATCTCCATTGATATGTATAGAGAAGCCAAAGAAAACTCTCTTCTTATCTTCATAATCTTAGAAAACAAAATGAGGCGGAGTGTACGTTGTAATATAACCTTAATATAACTACAACTTTTTGTCCTAATTTAGGAGATAAAAATCTGAACTAACCTTATTTCTTTTCTTAGATCCACATGACCTTCATTAAAGTCATGTGTATTTTACCGTTTGGGATTAAAAAAAGTCATGGGATCATTTTTTTAAACAGGGGAATTGATTTGGGAGACATTCGTCTGTATTAAATGGAGTCATCCATTGTAAACGTGCCACGTACATGCCCTGATTTCATTTTCTCTTAACCGCTACCAGAAATTACATTTCTTTGTCCAAAATTGGTTTGCTATGAACCGGCTTTCAAACATGGTAAACCAAAGTCAGAATTTGAGGAGGATACGACAGCGTTTTAGGGGTTTTCCTTTCATTCTCGCTCACTGCAAGTTCATCTCAGCAAATTACTCAAAAGCTGTGGATTTATATATCTGAGAAATCATTGAAGCTTTGATTCATCGGGAAATTATCTGATCTCTTAGAATCCTCTGTTTGGAAAAGGGAGGATGAAGAAGGCGAGATTTTTGGATTGGTATATGAAGATCGCGATTGGATCGGCTATTATTGGCGGAGGCATGGAATTCTTCATGATCAAGACTGGTTTCTGTAAGTTCTTTCTTTTTTTCAAGTAGAAACAATTGATTTTGGATAGAAATGTTTTAACATTGTTGGCTTCTGGGGACTTTTGAGGTTGAAGTTTCTTACTTTCTTGCGGATTTGTAATGTTCATGTTCAATTTCTAGATTACATTGGTCTGGTTGCTTTGACGAAATAAAGTTTGATTACTAAAACTTGCAGACGACAAGGTTACTGTTATAGAAGCAGAGAAACGAGCGTGGGATAATTCTCCTGAAGCTCAAGCCATGAGAGAAGCTCTTAATCCGTGGAGAAACAAGGACGCTGAAACCACCAAAACTCCATAGCTCAAAGAATAGGCTTTTCTCAAAATTCAGACTTCAGTTCTTATTATCTTTGACATGTTAAAAATGTTATTTTAGTGTTTTGCCAAAATGCGGCATTTGAGATACGAGATGCTTACATATTAAGGCCAAACCATAACAGATGTCTTTGTTTTTCTTTCTGCACTTGAGTCTTGTGTTTCTATTTTACTTCTTTCACAATTTGTGTAGCTCAAGAAACTCGAGGAAAATAATAGCAAGTTTTGAAATTTGACTAAAACACTACCACTCAATAGTATATATACTTAGATATATGTGTGTTTGAAAGTTAAAGGAGGCCTTTTTGAAAGATATGAACCCACTATTATAACATGTTACAACCAAGTAACAGATAATGTGATGTTCAGACATGTTACCGTACAGAGAGTAGAGAAATGTTTGAGGCTCGGGCTTATAAGCAACCCATACATGTTGTGTTGATATTATGAAACAACTTGTGTTCTCTCCATTCGTGTATTGGCTTCCTGATGCTTCTCAATGGGTTCTCAGTTGAGCCATTAGAGAACCTCAAGTATTGGCTGCAAACCCAATTGTGGTTTGGATGTCCAATAAACCAAGAATGAGCTCAAGTAAAACCAGTTACTAACGAGCACAAGCTTTCTCAGAGTCAGTGAGTTGAAAATTCCAGTTAATAGCCCCAAGTCATCAATCAATCTTCCATGTATCTCTGTTTGAATTTCCTTCTTGTCATCTCAGCCCATCTCGCAAAGATCTCTGCAGCAGCAAACTTGCCTGAGAACTTAGCTCTCTGTGACAATTCCTCAAATATCTCTGGCTGTCCTCCTCTGTGAAAATCAGCAGCAAACTTGTTATAATCAATCAAAGGAGTTTTCATTCCTTTGTCAAGCATCTCCTCTAAGTATCTACAAGCTTCTCTCGAATTCCCTTGACCTATAAGTCCTCTGATCAAAACTGTGTACGAGTTGTCATCAGGACAAATGCCTTTCTTCATCATCTCGTCCCAAACCGCTCTTCCCATCTCGTAGTTTCTACTCATGAAGTAAGATTTCATTATCATGTTGAATGTGTGTATTGATGGCTCGATCCCGTTCTGGATCATCTTGTTGTAAATTCTTGTGGCGTGTTCTGGCATTTTCTGACTAGCCATCAGTTTGATCAGCGCGTTGTACGTTTTTCCATCCGCAGGATGTCCCTTTTCTTGCATCTCCTTGAGCAGTTCGTAAACCGTATCCAGCTTCTTCTGAGTCCCAAAACCCGTGATCATACACGTGTAAACCGCAGCATCGGGTTGCAACCCAGAATCAATCATGTCATCGAAATACTCAATGGCAGCTTCCATGCTCGATTGTTTACAGAAGTCACGGATCATGATGGTATAGCTACGGACAGTAGGGGAAGGTCCCTTGGATTTCATGACATGGAACAATTTAATCGCATCTGATTTTTTTTTACTCCTCAACAAACCTTCAAGCATGACGTTGTGAGCTACAACGTCAGGTTTCAAGCCCTGATCAATCATAAAATTCCAGATTCTAGCAGCTTCCATCAAGTTCCTCACTCGGCACCAACCATTGAGTAGAACAGTATAAGTCATCATATTAGGCGTAAACCTCTCTTTCAACTTATCAAACAGAGCCTGAGCTTCTTTTCCAAGCTTAGCCCTCCCAAGACTATCTAGCAAGCAATTAATCGTTTCGACACCAATTTTAAACTTGTACTTCTTCATCAACTCAAAGATACCAACAGCTTTCTTCCTCTCTTTGGCAGCAGCAAAAGCTTTCATCGCAATAGTGAATGTCTCCATAGTCAATAGTCCTTTCTCACCCATCTCTTCAAGAACTGAAACCATGGTCTCGAACTGTCTAGTCTTTGCTAAAATACTCATCATGGAGTTATATGTTCTTGAATCATGAGCAAACCCTTGCTTCTCTGCAGCCCAGCAGAAGAACCTAAATGCAGGCTTCCTAGCATGTCGAAACCGTTCTAAAACCTCTACGATCAGATCGTGCGACAAATCGACATTCATTTCATCAAGAACAGCTTCCATGTTTCTATCTAACGCAAACAATTCATCAATCACTTTGCAGACTCTCTCTACTTCTTCGGAATCAACACAACTCACCCCAATTTCATCACCAACATCATCATTCTCGCAATCAGATTCAATTACGTCATCACATCCATCACTAGAGAAACCTCTCAAACCTATACTCGCATCAAGCAGTTCTACAGAGGCGTGTGACAATTGAACTTGACGGTGAGAATGATAAGTAGAAGAATGAAGCAATCGAAATAAAGGCAAAGATATAGCACAAGAATACAGCATATTCTTTTCTCCTCCTCCTTCTAACCTCCCGCCGCCGATTTCGCGGAATTCGTCGGAATTTGATGAAGAAGAGCGAACGAAGAGGCATTGAAGCCGGTGGGAGCTGAGAGGAGTTCTGATGGAGCTTCTTCTGACATAGAGATATAGCCATGGAGTAGCAGCCATCGAAGCTCAACGGCGATTAGAAACGGCCGACGTGGTGAAAAGCGACTGAGATTAACGGCGGAGCTAAATCAGAGCTTCTTCTCCTATAGGCCCATTGGACAATCATTTTGATTGGAAGCTTAGAATGAAAATCATTGTGGCCCATTATAAGCCCATTAAACTGCTTCACCTGTTCTTTAAAGCGCAAATGAATAAAGATCGTGAAAGGTGTCAATTTCTTAGGTGGAAGGTATCTCTGTAAGCATCGCATCTTATCTTAATATCTTCGTTTTAGGGTCATGATATTTTCTCAAGTTTTTGAGGGGACCGATTATTTTGAGATATTATTTGCGTCAATCATACGTTTACGTTATCTTTGTATGCATTTATGGATAAAATTCATGATCAGTCAATCAGAATAACTTCAAGATCAATTATATACATGAGGAAAATATTTTCGTCCATTATGTATATAAATAATTCTGTCCTTTTGTTTTATAAAGTTCAGAAATGTTGAATTCATAATCTTTAGTTAAATACTAGCTCAAAGCATGTAATATAATTCTATAAAACGTAGATTATATCTATCCAAATATATCACATATTGTAGTTAATTAGATCTAAAAATATCTTTCTGCAGTATCAATCGACAATCATATATGTGACGTGGGTTTTTTTATCTTATCTTTACATTATAAAGATTTTTCAACTGTAAAATAGTTTGCGCATTATATATACTTATAAAATCCAAAACTACATATCTAAATAAAAACACTGAACTCCAAAATTCCGGAAATCAAGTGGGTTTTGCCTATCTACTTGTATAAATAGAAACACAATCGCAATCTCTTCTTCAATCAAACCTTCTTCATAAGATATTTCTTCTCTAATAATTGAAAGCCAAAGATAACATTTATATTTTTTTTATAAAAATGGAAGAAACGAAGGAGAGAAAGATAGTAGTAGCAGTGGACGAAAGCGAAGAGAGCATGGAAGCTCTTTCATGCAAGGACCTTGCAGATATGTCTTGACAATCTTTTTCCATATGGTTCCAATAATACTCTCATCCTCCTCTCCGTGAAGCCCCTCTTCCCGTTTACTCTTCCATTGATGCCGCAGGTTAGTCTCGTCATTTTAATATATTTTCATTAATTAATTACTCTTATAAATCGTATAGCTTAGTTATAGATTTTGTTTGGTCGATTTGTAGGGTTTTTAGTGACCGGAGATCCGGTTGCAGCCTTGAGGAAATATGAACACGAGCTCGAGGAATCGGTCATGGCTCGATCTCGAACCGTGTACCAAGATTTTGAGTCCGATGTAAGCTTATGTCAATTTTTCGATTAATACTTTGTTGGATTATTTTTTTTATAAATGAAAGTGAATTTACTCAAATAAAGTGAAACCCTAAAGAGAGGCGTTTATCTTCTAGGCACAAAAATTGAGAGGAACCTTTCGCCTATGATCTCTGGCGCCATTAAAGCCATGGCTCACCGGCGTGGGAAATTTTTCACTTCATTTCAACTCTTTGCTCTTTACTCTTCCTTTTACTTTGGGTTTTTCTCTAAAACTCTCGTCACCTCCGCTCGCGAGGAGGGATGGCGGAGAACTTTCAGCGGAATCTCCACCGCGAACCCCTACCTCGGTTAATCGAGGATTGCTCTCCCTATCTGGGAAGAACTTGCATCTTACTCTAACTACTCTCAAGATCTTAGGCGACATGACATTTTCATCATCACCCAATGCTTCTCAGATCTTGCCGCTCTTGATGTCAGAAGAGCCTCAACCGAGTCTAGACCCCATCTCCAAAGTCGCTGAATCGCTTGAACCTGAGCTATTCTCCGCATCTACACCTAGATCCATGGGGTCTATGTGCCTCGTGATCCTCGTCAACCTCCGTGCCCACCGAACCTCTTCCACGCTCGATATGGTGATGAAAGAAATGACGGAAGGTTTAACCTGAATCCACCAAGCTTACGCGGCCCTAGCTCTTTCGGCCGTTCTCTTCAAAGAATACGCTAGGTCACCGTTAGTGCCCGCCCAGACGACAAAAGCCCCGGCGATGCCTCAGGCATCTCGGATATTCATCTCGCCGCCGCCCAGCTGATCCAGTCACACCGATGTCTCTGCCAAAGGGATGCTAGGGTTTCCACTAGTGGGCATTGGCCTGTTTGATCCCTTAGTAGATCTCCTTTGGCCCATTTACAAAACTGGTGGCCCATTATCTCTATCATTTTGGCCATGTTCGTTTTAATCTCTAAGTGGACTTTTCCTTATGTAATCCTAAGTCGACATTACGCCATGATTGGCAGAGGACTCCTCTCGAGGCAATGTTGATTTGTCGACAAAGTCTAGTCGACTACGCTCTTATGGCCATTAGCTGTCCAGCCTCCACCACCATCTCCACTCACCCCCGCCATATCAGTAGTAAGCTTTGGATGCATTTTCTTTCATCGTCTCGGAGGTTTGATTTAGTAGGTGATGCTGCTCAGTCAATTTCTAAAGATTCTATAAGCACCTTTTCACAACATACAACTTGGTTTGTCTTGATCTCAATTTCAAATCCCTCTTTTAAGAAGAGTTTACCACCTTCCTCCTTTTGGGAGAGATCACTTTCATCTTCCTCCTTTTTAAAGGAGAGAATATTTCCACCGCATGGCTTCTCTATGAGAGGTCAACTTTGCTCGGTTGCGATACCAAGAAACCTTTTCAATCTCTTCACTGCTTTGTTATCTTCCGTAGCTGACTATACGGGTCTAGAAGATGCAATTGGACTCATCTTGATGATGACTTTCGGCGGTAAGTATTGTTTTTCAACGTCACAATGTAAAGTGACTAGGTTTCACCTTTGGAGTCTCACCACGAAGTCCCAATTGACGCATTTGAGCTATGCTTCAAATCCGCTGTCATTCTCCTTTGAGAATTTATCTGCTTTAACTTCTATTGTGTTTAAGGTTTATTGTAGTAACCAAAGAGGATGGCTAATTCCCTATTTTTGTTGTATTTTTGCAGATTAAGCTAATGAAATCGAGTGGTAAAAAATAATAGTTCAGTCTATTTGTTGTGAGTTGTATTAAAAAAATAATAGTTTCATATATTTACGTTAGCATATTATGTATATCAGTATTTAATACTAAAAAAACATTGGATTAGTTCCAAAGAGATTTGACGAAAACAATGAAGTAATTAACAGTAACTAAAAATGTTATATATGAATGTGCAGATTAATATTGAGAGACGAGTAGGAAGGGGAGATGCGAAGGAAGTTATATGCAACGCAGTTCAGAAACTTAAAGCTGATATGTTAGTCATTGGCACACATGACTATGGCTTCTTCAAAAGGTAATTAATAGAGAAGGCTTCCATCTTTTTTAACACAAAATATTTTGATATAATTATGGTTATTGATATCTATATGGTTTGTGTATGTTTCATTGATAGGGCTTTGCTAGGAAGTGTGAGCGAGTATTGCGCAAAACGAGTCAAGTGTCCAGTGATTATCGTCAAGAAGCAACCTCAAAATAATTAAGCTCATAATTACTCGTATGATTGTATATGTTTCAAAGCAATTGATGTGACAGTTGAATCAATCGAATCTTTGTATATATGCAATAATATATAAGCAACGGGTTTAAATAGTAATGGCGAAATGTGATGGAAATTTTCATTTTAACTGATTTATGCAGATATTTAATGGGGGTTTGTGGTGGATTTGAAAATTGGTTCAATAGCGAAATGTGATCTTCTTTGGTCTTCTCATGTGATCGCAATTTATGGATTTTGGATTTTAGGTTAATCAATTAGCAAATGTTCTCAGAATTTCATCTGTTAGTTATATATACGTTATAGATTAAACATTTTTGAACCTGTTACAGTATTCCCCAGTCCCAAAGAAGCAATAACTTAAGATGATGGAGTTGAAGTGAAATTTCCAACGATAGCTTGAAATGACATTGTGATTGATTATGTGGAGGATTAACTCTATCTTGAAGATTAAAAGATAGCAATATAATATGAATCTTCAAGCTATTGCATCATGAGGTCATGTGAGTATGTATTATGCTGGTTAATTATGTGTACATAGTATACTACTCCTACTCTGTTACGTAGCCATATTGTGTTGGTCGGATGGAATATATTTTTGCAAAACTGTTACACTTTTTCCAATATCCCAAGGAAACAAGTTTTACGGTTTTTAATTTGAAATGGTAGTTCTGAATTGACATCTTTTGATGATAGTTTGAAATAATATAGAAGTGTAGTGAAATGACATGATGATTGGTATGTGGAGGTTGAAACCTGGAATATTAACAAATCAATAGAAGAATCTTAGTGTTATCGTCAAAGGATGAGGTATCTTGTGATTACATACTGATAGCTGATGATTCCAGTGACTCAGAGATCAATAGACTTTGGTGTAAAAATATTACATAGTTCAAATTCTATCTTAAGTTTGTAACATTATTACTGTCTCTGATCATCCAATTAGGTTATACCTAGTGGATGCATATGGCCAAAGATTTAAATGGATGTTTCAATATCTGTATCATATTGTGATACATAACTAGGAAATAGACTCACATTGTATAATTAAGACTTGTATTGACTTAATTATACAATGTGAGTCTATCTACTTGTTATATCCCCTGATGTAAGATTAAGATTCAAGTTGTATGATGATGAAATATGTGAATGTATGTACATTGTATATGTGCGTGTACAACAATATATAT
>VBRH01000018.1:16831-31085 GCA_014578085.1 Cardamine resedifolia | reverse complement strand
CACCTCCGGTTTACACTCCACCGGTTTACAAACCTACCCTCTCACCTCCGGTCTACAAAAAGTCTCCAAGCTATTCTCCTCCTCCTCCATATGTACCAAAACCAACATACACTCCACCCACCAAACCATACGTCCCAGAGATACTTGAAGCCGTTGATGGCATCATCCTATGCAAAAACGGTTACGAAACTTACCCTATTCAAGGTATAGATATATACATACATGCATACTTAAGGCTCCCTGATTAAATATCGATTAAAACAACACAATTACTAATTAGAGAAAAATCGTTAATTGAATTCATGTAGGAGCAAAGGCAAAGATTGTGTGCTCCGAGCCAGGATCATACGGGAAGAGCAAGAACGAGGTTGTGATCTACAGCAACCCAACTGACTCTAAGGGATACTTCCACGTGGCGTTGACCGCTATCATCAAGGACCTAGTTTACTGCCGAGTCATGCTATACACATCTCCGGTCGAGACTTGCAATAACCCGACCAATGTCAACAAGGGTCTCACCGGAATTCCCTTGTCGATGTACGGATACCGTTACTACGCTGACAAGAACTTAAAGCTCTTTAGCGTCGGTCCTTTCTACTTCACCGGTCCCAAGGCTGCTCCCGCCACTCCCAAATACTGATCATGATCACAGTATTATGGTGACGATCTTCCATGTATTATATACGAGGTTGCTTTAATCAGTTTAATATTTGATTTTTTTTTTCCCTGAAAAATGTTCTTTTGTTTGTTTGTTCGTTCCGCTTTCATTTAATTCGCTGCATTACCAATGCATCTTTTTGGTTATGTTTTTTTTTTATTTTTTATTTTATATAATAAAATTGCAAGAGGAACATCATTGTTTGATTTATGCAGACTACTAATATAATACTAAAAGTATTTTTGTGGCCAATTGCCAACGCGTGTTACTGAACACTTAAACAATAAACCACGATTTTTCTCTTTAAAAACCCAATAAACATTAGTTTACGAGTCTGCTCTAATCTGTATATATATAACCATATAGTATTTTTTTTGTTTGCTAAAGCATTAACCACATAGTATTGATTGCACTATATAGCAAAATCCGGATTCACAAGAACTCCATAAATCAGATCGTGCATACCAAGTCTCGAACAAGTTACATAACATCATAGAAGGGGTATTCTTAGATTGCCTTGTCAAACCCAATGATACACGAATATTTAATGTTGTCAACACTTTTGACTATATATGTTCTCTTCAAATATGTGTTTAACGACACCGTGACGGCTCCAAATAACCTCATCGGTACTAATAATTATAAGTATTTACTAATAACGGCAACTTATTGTAACGATAATAATAATTATAATTTTGTCAATAGTTACTATTATTTTCTTTTATAAAATCAGATTTTTTCAGAATGCATTCTTTGCATACCAATCTCTTACCCCATACCGCATCACTGGGCTCCACTCCTGAAATTGGTAATTGTTAAATATCGATCGAGGTGTATTAATGTAAGAGATGGTTTAAAATATATAGAAAGAAGTGAGTCAGATATGTTATACAACAATTACTCTTTGTTCATCACGAGTGTGTGATCTCAATTAAGCTCACATCTCATGTACTTCTTCCTTTTTCTCATTTAACTCTGCTTAAGTTGTACTCCAAGTGTTGTCACCTTAACGGAAAGACAAAAGATGAATATAAGCAGAGCAGTTATTGAAAACCAATTTTTTTAAAAAATTATTATTTTTGGTCGACATGTTCAATATATGTATAGTAAAATATAAGTTATTCGTTCGTCCCCACATATCAATTTGATTGAAATTGGAAGACATGTGCGCGAGAAATAGCTTTTAAAAATTTAAAGCTGCAGCGTCGTTATAACTTGTTTATTAAAAACTATAAGTAATAAATCAGATTCCACTTCCTTTGAGTCCACGTCAGTTTTTGTACGTGTCACTGAGTCAAAACTCCGTCCTCCTACCTAATACCAAATTGTGGTATATAAATATCGACCTATTTGCAAAGTTCCTTTAATCATATAACTTGTATGTTAACATTTAACACTATTAGCGGAATGAATTTTTTTTTTTTTCTTAAATTTAATACACTCACTGAAAAATATGCGCACAAAGTAACTTTTTGTTGTTGTCGTATTAGCATTGTTAACATTAAACTCGGTGATTACGTAGAGGACAACGGTAAATGGTTTTTGTTATATTTTCATTGTAGAAGCGGTAGATGATTTGTTACAAATCGATGGAACATTGAAGGGGTAATTACGGAAATAAGATTAATCTCGATTAAATGGCTTCGTTGAACCGTCGATTACATTCATCAAATAAATCACTGAAAGAAGAAAATAAGTAAAGAACAAAGATAATCGTTTTGGAGGGAGTCGGGAGAGCTTCGCTTAGCGATTGCTTCTTTGTTCGCTCCGCCTAAACGCCACCGTCTCGTCTATATACATTGATCGAGCAGCTCCGCCACTTTACAACAACTTCCGTTAATGTTTTTAAACGCCGTCTCTCTAGTAAAAAGCAGACGTCCCAAGTATCTGCTGCGTGGATCATGCAAACGCCACGTGTCGCCTTCTATGCCAGATTGCCAGTAATACGACGAGTCTGCCCGCTTCCTTCGATTTCCGGGTCGGGTTTTCCCAACCATCAGAATCCGATTACCTACCACTTGAACTCGTGCCCACCCGCTTCCCCGGGTCGGATTCTTGACTATCGAATTTACAAATTTATTTGTAAGAACAAAGGAAGTAATCAAATACCCCATAGCCTTTTCAAGAAAGCCCGGTTATTCGACCCATTATCTCCGGGTTGACCCGAATTAGAATCGTCAAATTCCCTGGGAATGTCCACAATTATACTGACAAGATCAATCGATTCTCTCTCACAAGCTTCTGTCGGAAACCTCGACGGCGAACCAGAGGAGGAAGACGGCGTCGAGGATCCGGATTCGTCCGATGAAGACGAACTTCCGGCTTCGGTATCCTCATTTGGCTTAACCGATGCAAATACGGGAGCGGACGGTTCGGATTCACTAACCGGTAGTGCGGGTTGAACCGGAGCTCTACAAAGCGGACAACTAGATCTCGACCGGAACCACGTGTCGATACAATCAACGTGGAACACGTGGCCGCATTTGGGAAGGACACGTCCTTCATCGTCTTCTTCAAACTCCGATAAGCAAACGGAGCACTCCTCCGGTGGAGATTTATGGGTTTTAACGGAATAGACGAAGATCGGGATCTTATCGAGCACCGTCGGATCGAGAGGGGAGAGAGAGGAGGATTGGGTGGGGTCTCGAGCGGCGGCGAGTGATCGAAGGTGAGCACTGATACGGCGGCGAATACGGCGATTTTGACGGCGGAATAACCATCTGGCGTAGCTGTGGAAACAGAGGATTAAAATGACGGCAACGAAGAGTATGGTAACAGAAGCGATCATGATTTTGCCGTTAAGGGAGTAACGTGATGGTCCATGGCTCATGCTTCCCCAAAGTGTCTTGCTACTGTCATTGACGATACCCATTGTTTTAGAGAGAGGATGAAATGAGTGGGTGAGACTAAGAAGAAGAAGAAGAAGAAGACGAGAGAGTTGGAAGTTTCCAATGTGCTTAATTCTGTGGGTTTGTCTCTTTATTTATAGACTAACTATGAATTATTCGCTCCTTTATATTTTATTTATTTTCTACTCTCTAATGTGTTGGTTTTTTTTTTTTTGTAGGAGTTATAGTTTATTTCAAGTAATGTTATACGAGTTATTTATCTCTGTAATGGAAAAAATTGATTTAGAAAGTGATAAAAGCTTTTGCGACTTTTTATTGGTTTTCATAGAATAGAGAGCAATGTATATATTTTGTTTTGTCTAATAGCTCTTTCAGCTTTAAACCCACTTGTTTGATGTGAGTTCTAATGATATCGCGGGAGACATACTTTGAGCAAGTCTTTGACCGTAATTTATTACTTTATGATTTTCAAACCATTTTATTTTTTTTCAACACCTTGCTTACCGATTTTCTTTTTAGATGTATCGAAAATTATTGACAAATTAATGCATCGTTCTATTTAAGTCCGAAGTCTTATAAATAAATGATATATGCATCAGCACATCGCATTCTTTTACATTCAGGGATGTAAAAAAAAAATGGATATAAAAACACATTAGTTATATAGGCAAAAGAAATGGATGGTCCAATCGAATTGAAACGAAACTGATAACTAAATAAACCGAAACGAACCATGAAATATACTAGTAAGGAAATAGCTTTTGGAATCCCTGAGGCATGGGACTCGGCTGTCGTCTTTTAAAGTTTTTGCTTCAATGCTAAGAGAAAGACTGTCCGAATCTGCCGGCTCTTTTTTTTTCTCTCTTTTAAAATAAATATTTTGTATTTTTTTTTTAAATACCGTCAAATATATAACTTTAATTGGGGGAGTCTTTTTCAGAAATGTCTTTAAGACCGTTTTTACACATCAGAAACCTACTAAATTTTTTGTCGTGAACTCGATGTTAAATGGCCCTTCCTTGCTAACGACCTTTGATGCCTTCACCTTTTTTATGTCTTGTTTCTACTTTAAATAACATTGGAATTCTTCTCTCCTTTTTCTCCTTCGTATTTCCACTTTCCTTCTTTTTCAACACTATTTCAATTATTATTTATTTTTCATGATAATTTAATGGAGAATTTAATTAAATATCTAAGATCTTTCCAAAACTTCCTACGCCATTAACGGTTCAAAATTATTAGTAGACATATAAATTACACATGAAGACAAATAAGAAAAAAGTAACTAATTCAACCTGCTTCGGTTGTGACTTGTGATTCGGGAAGAAAATATGGATCGCAAAATCTATAAATTGTTTGTTTAGGTTGTATAATAATAACTATTTGCAGAACACTAATAATTAGACTTGTTTCCACGTTGAGTATTTTTATTTTATGAATAGGATAAGGTCAAACCACTGGTCAAAGCATTCTACAACTTGAGAGAAAAACTCCAAAGGCTACGAACCCATGTGCCGTGCGCGTGCGGGATTACATGAAAATATCATACTTTATACATCTAATGAAAGTTACTACTCATCTTCTACTTTTTTTTGGGCACACTACAACTTTCTTATTTCCTACACAGATTATATTATATTTATGTTTTATTTATTTATCATAAAGTAGCTAAAAATTCAATTTGAATATCAATATGCAATACAGATTATCAGCTTTTTTTATATAAAAAGAAAAATCATTGACAGATTTATCCACAAAAATTTTATTAAAGCTGACAGGTTTCTTAATAGTCAAGAAAAGAGAGAAACAAAATAAAAAGGAACATTTGAAGAAAAAAAAAAGTTAGGTTGAAAAATGGATAATTAAGGAAAAAGTAATAGTGGATTTATAAGCCAAAAAAAAAAAACGCTTAAGAGTTCGTATTTCACAATGTTTAAAATACTGTTTAGGCGCACATTAGGTGTTGGGACAGAGTTTAGCGTGTAATTTGATTAATTGACTTCTAAATGCGTATCTTAGGGTTAAAGTGGAGCTCTGAAATACTAACAAGTGTCTCTTATAATTAATTTATTTTTTTATTTTTAATTTATTTCTTTTAGATTATTTTTTTCTAACCAAAAAATCTTATATAAGATAAAACTAAATATTGCTTTAAAAATCTACCAATTTAATAAGATTACATATTTTAAGAACCCCAATCTAACATACAAACACAACAAATCTAATAGAAAATTTTTAATTGCTATAAAAACCAAATCACAAAATCTCAAACTTTCAATCTCCACTTTACGCAAAAAAATTTAAATAAAAAATCTTCCAAAATCAAACCACATAATCTCTACTTCTTTTAGATTATTTTCTTTCTAACCAATTTTTTTATCTAATATAAATTAAACATTACTATAAAAATGCTACCAATTTAATAAGATTACAAATTTTAAGAACATAAAAACTATGTCACAAACCTAACTACTAAACAAACAAAACATTGGTCTACACAATTAACAGTAATAACCAAAGAGAATTAAGACTAACAATTAAGGGCAATTAAGACTAAAAATTAAAAATAAATAAAATAAGATACAATAAATTAGAAAAAAAACTTAATTCAATATCTATTTTACACTAATATATAAATAGCAACTGCACATATACCATCAATTTTGATATTTTTTTATCAATTTTAGAGTAATAATAATATTAATTTTTAAAGAAATAACTATGAAAACTATGAAAATTTAAATAATGTGTGATTAGAAATACCAAAGTTAGTGATAACTTTGTTATATTATTTACATATTTATAGAAAAGTATTATTAATAAAATAGTTAGATTATAAAGAAAAAATAGACTAATAAAAATAAAAATAATAAATTACAAGATACTAAAATAATCAACAAAAATGTTCAATGCAAAAATAAAAACAATATTAAAAAATATATACACCTAAAAATGTAATAATTAAGCAAATATATATTAAATCCGCGCAATAAATTATCCTAGTTAATCTATATGGCTTAAAACGTTTAGCGTTTAGCTTTAAGAAGCTATGGTATTTTAGAATCAACCAACCCGTGTGAAAGTCGTATAAATGATGTAACACTTCGCAGTGAAGTTACACTTCGCGAGATGTCGTGGCCAGCTCATTCATCTCCTCCTCTTTTTATTGTTTTCAAATTACTTTATTTAATTTCAACTTTAACTTCTTTTTTTTTTTTTGAATATTTATTTATTTGTTTTGTTGTTTTCTTTTAAAATATGACAACAATTATAAAATGGAAAAAAAAAACAATAATAAACGCTTACCAGCACAAAAAGAAACAGAAAGGCAAAACAATATCAAGAGAAAAAGATGAAGAACTTTTTTTCTTCACAGCTTTAACCCGAATATTGTTTAAAATTGTATTCGATTTAATTTCATACGATTAAAGTTTATTCGTTTTCTCCAATACAGTCTTAGTTCTAAATTGGGCAATAATTAAAAGCAAAACAGTTATGGAACGGCAATGATCCAAGTCTAAACCCATAACCTAACATGCCGTGGGGAAAAAGAAAAGAGTAACTTTTTATGTGGATCAATAAAATCTCTTGATAGAGAAAACCGGAAATATCAATTATAAAAAGGATATTTGATTGATCTAATCCAAAACTGGATAATGTGCAGAAGAAAGTAAAAAAGAAAAAAGTTTGAAAAGCCAAATGAATCTTGTTAACATCAAGTTATTTCTTCGGAATAATCGTCTAAGCTCAAATCTCAGATCCGTACGGAATCTCTCTCAACCAGAACTAAAAAGAGTTATTAAAAGGTTTGCGGTCTTCTCTAGATCGATCGACCTATTATTTCCCAAAAAAATAGTAAGGTTTTTTTTTGGTCTCATTATTATACCATTGCCGAATTAATAAGTTTCCCTGGAGGTAGAGTTTAAAACTAAATTAGAAGGAAAATCTATTTGTACTGTTCTTAATTCTTGATCCATAAGTCATAACTCTTCGATGATTATTTGTTACAAAAGGAAAATGGGTTTCAAGTTTCATGAAAGCTCCTGAAGCTGGCAGAGAATTTGAAAGACTCTTATTACAAAAGAAAAGTAATCCCAATAAAAATAGAGCGTTGGCAAAGGAAACTTGTGATTATTGAAATTTTAATCTACATAAACCCTAAAGATACCGTGTTTCATAGTCTTCATATTAGCTGACCGACCATAAAGGAAAAAAAAGAAGCATTGGTATCCATCATATGCCGGCGGATCGAAGAGCATACTCTTGAACCAATGCAGCAAACAACGACCGTCTCTCCAGCAAACGAACTGGACTGTCATACTCTTTTGCTTTCCCTGCAATTAAATCGCAATTCCCCAACGGTTAAAACCCCATTAATCCACCAAAATGTAGGTTCTGTTATGTTCTTACCTGCGTCTATGACCAGAACGCGATCACAGTCCATAACCGTTGGAATCCTATGAGCAATGCTGATAATGGTACAAGCCGAGAAATCCTCCCTGATGATCTTTTGGATCATAGCATCAGTCTGCGAATCAACGGAGGCTGTTGCTTCATCTAAAAACAGAATCCGGCTTCGTTTCAGCATTACCCTTCCCAAACAGAGTAACTGTCTTTGCCCAACACTCCAGTTCTCTCCATTATCCGCCACTAATCAAAATATTCTCCAATGTTAATGATCATCTCAAGCTATATCTGTCAAACGTTTTTAGAATAACAACTGTAACTCACCGAGAGAATCGAGCTTCTCGAGCTTGGAAGAAACAACATCCTTAAGTTGACATCGCTCAAGACTCTGAAAAAAGAAAAGAAACAGAGCCATTTTATAAAAATGTTGGACCAAGAATTGAGAAAAGGTTTAAAACTTAAAAACCTCTGACCTTCCAGATTTCATCATCAGAGTATTTCTCTGTTGGATCAATATTACTCCTTACGGTTCCTTCGAATAGAACAGGTTCTTGAGGAATGATACCGAATCTTGACCTTAGATCATGAAGTCCTAAAGTGCAGATATCGATACCGTCTATGATTATCTTTCCACCAGATGGTTCCACAAGTCTAAACAAGACCTGAATCAATGTAGATTTACCACTTCCTGTTCTTCCAACCACACCAACCTTCTCTCCTCCTTTGATGTCTAATGTAAGTCCCTTAAGCACAAGAGGAGTGTTTGGTCTGTACCGAACCTTCACATCTTCGAGACGTATGTTACCTTTGTATGGCCAATTTGGAGGTGGACGGCTCTCTTTGATCTCCCATTTCGCTTCCGCGGGAATATCAGTGAACTGTTTGATTCTTTCAACAGAAACCATCTTGTTCTCAATGAAACAGCTTAGATATATTGCCCAAAACAGAACACCGTTCAGCGATAGTCCATAAGAAAGTGAAAGCCCAACATTCTCTGTATTCAACACCAAAAAAATATCATCACAAGGAAACGTACCTTTTGCTATTAAACAAGCTTAGTTCAGTCTTAAATTTTTAATACCTGGTTTGATAATGTTGCTTGGTAATAAGACCATAAACAGAGCCGAGATGCAGAGCACCCAGCTCCCAATCAGCTCTAGTCGAAATCCCAGCCATTCATTCGAACCATTGTTGTGGAAGTCCATCCTGAGATTAGCATTGACTCGTTTCACATTCTCTTGCCTAAACATTTGCTGTTTCTTGAAAGATCGGATTGTCATCACTCCGGCTATGCTCTCTGAGAAATGGTGGATTACTGGGGCCTTGGTGATCGAGTCAAGACGAGTAAGTTCCCGAGATGATGCAAGGTAATAGCCCTGTTGTATCCAGAAAATCAGTGAGATGTTGAACATTAAAACACCAAAGAGCTACCGACAAATCTAGAATAAGAAACAAATTATATCATCTCTTTCGGCACTTACCCGGTACCAAATGTTGAGCCATCCAAGCGGAATCACGAAGAAAACAGTCGGCCAAGCGTATTGGCAGGTTACTATGAAGATGCTGAGCAGAGTAGTATACATCGTGGCCACTAGTCCTATCATGAAGGGAATGAAGATATCCACATTGGTCTGATCAGTAGATGCCTGCATAAAACACATAAAAGAGACTGTTTTTAAATTGAAATCTCCCTAGTTTTCTAGATTTTAAATAGAGAAAGTTCTCTTACCCGACTGAGAATTCTTCCCGATGGCGTAGTGTCGAAAAACGACATTGGTGCGTGCACGAGACTGTTGAGAATCTGTTTGAAGAAGATCTGAGCAGTCTTGAGGCCTAAGTGAGTGACGTAAAATGCGCGGAGGCACACAAGAACAATGGAAACAGCAGCAATAATGACATAGACGCGGATGAAGACTGAAGCGTCGAATGAAACCTCGTTTTTGGCTGATGTTTCATAGGCAAGCCAATAATCGCTAGCCATTAAAGAGCCTTGCCAAGCCACAGAGAAGAAGAGAACAAGTATTATTCCCCACCAGCCGTAAGCTTCGGTTGAGTAAAGTTTGTAAACTTGAAAGCTCACTTGTCCAACTTCTCTTTCTTCGTCTTTGATCAGTCTTGAACCATCTTCCGGGATGTTGGAGCCGAGAAACGACTTGATGTGTTCATCGTTTAGCTCACCTAAACGAGGAGACTCCATTGAAGTAGTTCTCTGTATTCTTGGAGACTCCAATGAAGTAGTTCTATGTATTTTTGGAGATTTTGGTGTTGGTGGATGACGGGGAGACTCAATTGAAATAGCTCTCTGTGTTCTTGGTGATGCCATTGGCGCATTTGTTGCAGCTGCTGATGCCGAGCCAGCTTCAACTAGCTCCATTGATGTCTCATGCGCCGCTACCAAATCCCCAAAATCTAACCCGGAGCTCACTAATTCGTCGTATCTACCTGATTGCACAATCATTCCATCTCGCATAACCTGTACAATGGAACCACTCGTTAGCAAAACCCTAAATCTTAAACTCAAAAAGTTTAAATCTTTTGTTCCATCAAACTGTACCAAGATGCAATCAACGTTGTGAAGGAAGTCTACTTGATGAGTTACTAGCAAGACAGTCTTTCCTTTCAAAGCTCCTCTTACACATTTCTGCAGTAACATCATCACAAAGCAACAAGAATCAGCTATATTGCTTTTGATTTTACTGATTTAGTTCTTACAAGAATCAATAGAGGGATTTAGTTCTTACCTTGAATATGTCTGAACCGGTATGAGCATCCACAGCGCTAAAGACATCATCAAGTAAATAAACATCGGATTCCTGATAAACCGCTCGCGCAAGCTGTATCCTCTGCTTCTGACCTCCACTAAGGTTAATCCCGCGTTCCCCAATTTCAGTCTGATCTCCAAACTCCATCATCTGCAAATCTTTGTCTAAACAACAAACCTTGAGAACTTCATTGTACTTGCTTGAATCCATAGGAAGACCAAACAAGATATTGTCTTGAACCGTTCCGTTCTGAATCCACGACGTTTGCGCCACATAAGCTGTTGACCCACAAACCCGCACCTTGCCTGAAATTTTGTGCATTTCGCCAAGAACTGAAGCTAACAATGAAGATTTCCCTGATCCAACTGTGCCTACAATCGCAGCTAGCTCTCCTTTCTTAACCTCAAAGTTTATGTTTTCAATTGCAGGCTCGTCATCGTCATCATCCCAACTAAAGCTTCCATCTTTGATTTCGACAGCAACATTCCCATCACAACCTTGACTCCTCTCCACAGTCTCCTCCGATAGCTCTCTGCTCGTCATGTACGCGTCGAGTCTTCCAAGAGAGATCATTGCCTGCGAAAGAGAGATCATAGACTGCGGAAACGTCCTGATCGGTTCTTGAAGTATCTTGAAAATGGTGGTTGTGGTGAAAACTGTGCCTGCATCAAGCTTGACTCCCAAGAAAACTGCCGTTGTGAAAGTGAGCGCTGAGATCAACACCGGCGTGCTCCATAGCACGATGATGTTTCCGGCAATGGAGTAAAGAAACTTGGATAGCCAACTAAACTCCATGTCTCTAAACTTGAGAATCCTCTGGTTGAAATGATCTTCCCAAGCTTGAAACTTGATCACTCTCATGTAATTAAGCATCTCATTAGTTGCTTTCATCCGTGAATCACGATTCATCATCAAGCTGAATTGAAATCTGTTGTTTCTTTTGGTTCCCATAAGAATGAATATGAAAATTCCGGTTAAACCGATAACCGTAGTGACCACAGAAGGTCCAAGAGTACCGTAGAGAAGCACAATAGCCACAGCTACTTGCAAAGGCATGAGCCAGATTGCGTGGAGCTGAAGCATCATATCAGAGAGCTGTTGTGCATCGACGGCCATGTAATTCACGATTTGCCCAACGCCGTGATTCTGACGAGCAGAGCCGGTTAGCTTCAACCCTTTCTTGTAGAGAGCAGTTATGAGAGTTGATCTTATAAGCATCCCAAGCTTCTGGGAATTGAAATTGAATTGGTGAGTTGATAAGACTTCGACGAATTTGGCGATTAGGAGGATGAGAACGAGGTAGTAGCCCTGTGACGGCGAGGATCCTTTGCCGGAAGTGAAATCGACGAAGCTTTGGATGAGAACTGGACCGACGTAGATGACGCTGAGACGGACCATTGCTAGAACCGCCGTGACGGTGATTTCTTTCCAGAAACATCGGATGAGAGTTGTACGGACGGGATTTCTCGACTTCTCCTCCGGTTTGGGCCATTTCGATTCGAAGAGAATCGCGAGCTTCTCGGCTCTGTGCTCAGGTGATAGAGTCGGAACTTGGTCGAGGTTTAATGGAGATTTGTAGCCTTTGCTCAGCAATGGATTCATCCATAACCAGAAAGTTTTCGATATAAACGAAGCGGATGCGTAGAGAGAAACGTTTTCGGATTTCTCTAAAACGACGTCGTTTCTCTTCGCCGGAACTGTGACACTGCTAGTGGTTATTACTACTCCGGTGGATCCTTTGACGGAGACAAGAAGTAGAATGGCGGTTAAAGGGAAGGAGACGAAGGAAGCGATGTCGTCTGCTCTTAAACTCTCGGCGGCGGAGTCGTCGGAGAGAATATGGAGAATCCCGGAGACGGCGAATAGAGTTGTGACGACGAAGTTGAAACTCCAGTAGATTCGAAGCGATAAAGGATGAGTCAAAGATGCGAATCTCTTTTGGTGGAGAACCAAAACGGCGATGACGGCGTTAGTAACGGCGTGAACTAGCCAAAACAGAGGGTCAACGACCTTCAATTTAGTCGGAGAAGTGAAGGCCAAAACGCAGAGCACGGCGGAGGAAAACGACAGGAGAATGGTTACTACGACTGTCGTTTTGAACAATCCGGTTGTTCTGGTACGGATTCTTCTTCCGAGTAGAGGTTTTGTGATGTCAGCTTCACCGTTGATTCTTGTAGAAGAAGAAGAAGAAGAAGAAGAAGAGGAGCAGAGTTTGTGAATAGCGAAGAAGAGGAGGATAAGGAGGAAGAGGAGATCGACGGTGGAGGAGAGAAGACGTTGTGGGCAAGGAGAGAGTAAAAGGAATCTTAGCCATTGGATTGCAGCTGGAAGAGATGAAGACGGCTCTATGACTGCAGAAGAAGAACAGTAGAGATCGGAGACCCAAGAAGAAGAAAGCAGCCACATTTTCTGGGAAAATAACCTTCAAGAAAATTCCCCTGTAATTTATTTATTGCTTTGTTGCTATTAACTCTCACTGTGTGATGCAGAAAATTTTTATATTATTATTTTACAATTATGGAAAACATTTGATGCTATCTATCAAGCCGCTTATATTTTATTAATTTGTTTCACTTTCCAATCTATTTAGCCGACTCGAAAAGGAAGACAAAAGTGATAGTGTCATTGTGTCAGACTGTCAGTAGTTTTTTTTTTTTCTTACACCGTGTCTGTAGGTAAAACAATAATCTAATGATATACTAACAATTAACAGTTAAAATTATGCAGGACACGTGTGAAGAGATCAGTTATAAAATTGAGTGGAGTTGGATTATTAATTTGGACTTAGGATAGTGGGAGTAGAAAATGGATGTCACTTTCTTAATAAATAATTATTATAGTTTTGATTAGTGGAGAGATCTCTCCCTGTTTTAGAATCTGTATCCATGGACCATGTGAGTCATGTAACGTGAGTTTCATCCTTTTGGGTTATCTTTTTATTAGTGGGCGATCCGCTCTTCGGGTGAAATTTTAATCAGAGATTTAGATTATTGTTTGTTAATATTAGAATTCTTCAAGTTTTTATGTTTTCATGGTATATTGTGTAGTAGTTTTTCTAAATTTTTGGTGTTTGATATTTTTTTCGTACGTTTTTAACCTCTTGAATTAATGTGTATCTTTTATCGTTTTTATTTTATAGGTCTATTTATGTTTAAAAAATATTTGGAGATTATTTTAAATATTTTGTTTGTTTTTCGTAAATTTTCCCTTCGTAGTTTCGAATTTTTGTTTTTTTCCATATATTTTGTTGATTAATGATATCCAAACTATAAGCGAATCTCCAATTGAATAGTTCGCATAGTTTTGATTTAAGCTGCAATATATATATATATATATGTATATTTTTTTTTAAGAAAGATTAGTTTTCTTGTTTTTGTTTGTCATTTGATTTTGTAATACACAATAGTGATGGTTTGTATGGTCTTTCTTAACTCTGTTGTGTTTGGTTCATATTGGATTTTCCGAATTCAGTTCTCCTATATTGAATGTAACCATGACGGAGGATTTCAACTCTCATAAAGCTTATATTCTAATATAAGTTTTTTTTTAATTATGTGTTGCTTTTTTTTTTTTTTTTT
>VBRH01000017.1:162692-176771 GCA_014578085.1 Cardamine resedifolia | reverse complement strand
TTTTTTTATCTACAAATCTAAAATTTTACAATTTCAATATTTATAGTTTTGAATCATTGAAGAATATGCTATTTTGTAATTTTAATAATTTTTGAAGGATTTTATATGTAATTTCGAATTTTAAAAATGTTTTTAGTTAAAAAACAAAAATAAATATTATTTTCATTAATTTTTTAGTGTTTAATAGATACAATTTATGAATTTATGAATTTTAATGGATAAAAAAATAATTCTGAGTATTTTAAAAATTTATATATTTTTATGAAAATCGATAAATAAATTACATATTTTTATGGAATTTACCCTTCTCTTTTTGCGGTACTGTGTAGTTTGTTCCTCTTCAATTTCTCAAAGGTTTAGGCTTTCACTTTCTGCCTCGGCCGCTAATCATAAACCTGCGTAGCTAATTAATATGGTGGGTATATGGGCCTATATTTGGGGCCTAACAGTATTGGCCCAACTATTCATCATTTGGTTTGACAATTTTTTGTTATTTGTGAAAACTAAACGAAATGCAAACATAATGAGAGTATGACTGAAATACTACTTCTAAATTTCAATATGTACGAATGAAATTGGAGAATTACTAAATATTAATAATAAATTGGAGTTTAGCTTATGGTGGGGAATAAAAAAAAAAGTACTAGTAAGAAGTAAGTCAAGGTTTTAACAAAAAAAAAAAAGAAGTAAGTCAAGGTCAATGGGATCGCACTTAAAACATATCCCGTCTAACACGCCTCTGCATCTTTAATAAGTCAAGTCAACCACTCACTACATGTTATCATAACAATCATTTAATATTAGACAGAAATTAGTAGTATATATGTATGCCAAATATTCACTAACCGCTAATTAAAAGTTCATAAATAATTTATGTTAGTCACTCAATCGCGAAATTGCTTCTCTTCTTTTTGTATTTTAATATTTTACATAAAATCATAAATATGATGTTAGTTATTTCTCCATTTCTTAGAATTTTTTTTTTTAAAGAATTTTAAATGTATTAGAAAAATTCTTTAAAATAGCACTAAAATAATTTTTTTGCCAAAAATAGCATACTTTTTTATTTATGCAAAAATAGTATTTTAATAAAAGATAATAATTTAATTTGTTAGTTTATATTAAATATTTTAGAATTTAGGGTATAGTTTTTAGTGGATATGAGGTAAGATTTAAGGTTTAGGATTTAGGGGATTAGAGTTTAGAGTTTAGAGTTTTGTAAATCCTAAATCCTAAATCCTAAACCCTAAAAATGTGAGGTTAGAAGATTTGTGAATTGACCTTTAATAAAAATGTTATTTTTAGTCTAAATAAAAAAATCTGATATTTTTAGCACAAAAATTTTATTTTGTGCTATTTAAGGGAATTGCCCTATATATTAATCGAACTCTTAAATCGAACATTTTAATGAAAATAATGCTTTTAATAGTACAACTATACATGGATTAAACAGTAATTTTACTACAACATTATTCTAAAACATAATTAGAGATTCAATACTTAAAAGATAAACTACGATTATTAACTATTTTAAAGACTTTTCTCAGTTCACTGTGCTGCTTAGCTTAATACTTATTAAGTTATTATTAACTTCGAATGTAATCGTTTCTCTCCACTCTTATCGATCTATGTCATCGTCACCAGTGATGTAAACTCTTTCACCAAATCGAATCTTGCAGAGAAACTCATAAACCCATCAAACTCATAATTCCCAACTTCTTCTTCTCCTTCTCTTTGGTACCCTTAAATCAAAGTTTCCACCTTTGTCCTAAAATCAATTGTCGGGACTCGCAAGTTCCTGTCTTTTTTTTTTGTCTCCACAACAAACAAAGCTCTCTGTCTCTGGTGGGTTACTGTCACTATGAAAACGGTAATAAATCTCCTTCTTTTGATCTCTTTCGCATTTGGGTTATTCTTTTCTCTCGTAATTGCTTCGTCCTTGGCGTTAGAATCAAAAACTGTTTATGATTCTTCATTGGAATCATTTGCCGAGATCAGAGACGAATCAGCTCCGAAAATTAGTTACGATCGAATCAATGAAGTTAAGAGAAAATGCAAATCTGTGTTATCTTCAGCTTCTGAGTTAAAGCTCGATGAAATCTCAAGAGCTCCTAAAAAATCAAAAAGGAAACTTGGTTTTAAATACGGAGATTGGGATCAAGTTTCTGGTGATTCTCCGATTCTACCATTTGATTCGACGAACACAGTTATAAACTCGTCGATGAAGCCTATGAATCTTGTTTCTTTCTCAGTCACAGATCTTGATCTTCCACATCGAACCAAGAAATACATTGGAGTCAATGGTGTTTTGCTACTAGCGATCACAATGTATAACGAATTACCAAGCTTTAGATCTTATGGGATCCGTGAGTTTGAGTTATGGCCGAGTCATACTCAGCTTAAGATCTCGTTTCAAGGGATTTATGTTGAGAATGATGATGAGGAGAGAGTTTTGTGTATGCTTGGTGAAACAATGTTGCCTTCTCGTGATGAATCTGATTCTTCTTCTGAGCCATGGAAATGGGTTAAGGAACATGACACACCTCCTCTGTTACAAGATGATCACATTATGCTTCTTCTTCGGTATCCGAAAAGCTTTACATTGACGAAAAGAGTGATTCAAGGAGAGCTTACAAGTCTAAGCCAGAAGCCTAGTCTTAAGTATTTTGACAAGATCCATCTTTCTTCTCAGCTTGGGAAATCAGTTCAATACGATTTCGTCTCTAAGGAGTTGGTATCAAAGGCTTGTGATCCATATCCTTATAAAAACGATAGCTTTACTAGTTCTGGAAGTAGTCTCAATGTCTACAGAGGGAAAGGATTTTGTGATCTTCTTCAAAGAGTTACTAACCGCTCGCCTCTTACTGTTGTACCTAACTGGAAATGTAACGGCTCAGATGAGTACTGCAGCAAATTAGGTCCGTTTGCGACTGATGGAGATATTAAATCAACGGATGGTAGCTTTAAAGATGTGAAGTTGTATATGCAAAATGTACATTGCGAGGAAACTGCAGCTCGCTCTGAAACCGATGCTGTTACAAAAGTCTCTGCGGTTTTTCGTGCTGTTCATCCGCATGAGAATCTTTACATTTCGGGGATGAGATCAGGGATAGACAATATGACGGTTACAGCTGAAGGGATTTGGAAGCCGTCAAGCGGGCAGTTATGTATGGTTGGATGCAGACAGGGCCAAGTCGATGGCTGCAACGCTCGTGTGTGTTTGTATATTCCAACTACTTTTTCGATAAAGCAGCGGAGTATACTCGTTGGAACTTTCTCCTGTCTAAATACCGAAAAGAATTTGACTCCGTCTTTCTTCCCATTATCCTTTGAGAAGCTTGTGGAGCCTATGGATATGCAGAATTACTTTCAGTCTTCGGTTTCGCATCCGCTTTATAGTTACTCGAAGTTAGCTGAAGCTGGTGCCATCCTTGAGAAGGAACAAGCTTTCTCTTTTGGAACCATAATCAAGAAGTCGGTTATGTACTTTCCGAAATTAGAAGACTCTGATGATTACCTTTCGAGCCTTTCTCTTCTAGCTGAGGATTTGACTATCCATACCCCTGCTTTTACCGATAAGCAGGCCTCAGGTACTAATTTCGGCATGGATGTTCTCTCGCTCGGTCCTTTATTCGGAGTTTTCTGGCGTACTTCGAATTTTTCCATTGCGGAACAGACAACTACTGCTCCTTACCACACAAAAGCTGAATACACTGAGAAACAGGTTCTTCTGAATGTATCAGCTCAAATCACACTTACAGGGGAAAATTTTGGTAACTTCTCTGTTCTTTACTTGGAAGGTCTTTACGATGAGCCTGTTGGGAAAATGTATTTTGTCGGATGCAGAGACGTGAGAGCCTCTTGGAAAATCTTGTTTGACAGTGGTGATCTTGAAGCTGGCCTAGATTGTTTGATAGATGTTGTGGTTTCTTATCCACCCATCAAATCACGGTGGTTGGCTGATCCAACGGCTAAGGTTTCGATTAAAAGCGGAAGACCGGAAGATGATCCTCTCTATTTCAAACCGGTTAAGCTCAAAACAACTCCTATCTTTTACCGAAGGCAACGTGAAGACATTCTTTCTCGTGCAGGCGTTGAAGGGATCCTCAGGGTTCTCACACTTACATTCTCTATCGGTTGCATCACGAGCCAGCTTTTTTACGTCAGTAGCAAGACCGATTCGCTTCCTTTCCTTTCGCTTGTAATGCTAGGAGTTCAAGCTCTCGGTTATAGCTTGCCGTTGATCACTGGAGCTGAAGCTCTCTTTAAAGGAAAATCATCTTCAGCAACAACATACGAAACACCTTCATATGATCTACAGAGAAGTCAATGGTTCAATGTGATTGATTACACTGTGAAGCTCCTTGTGATGGTTTGCTTTCTACTAACTCTAAGGCTTTGTCAGAAAGTATGGAAGTCCCGTGCCAGATTGCTCACTCGAACACCTCAAGAACCACATAAAGTTCCAAGTGATCGCCGCGTGTTTCTCATTGCCTTGATCTTACACGCACTAGGATACATACTCGCTCTGATTCTACATCCTGCAAGAACAGAGAGATTAGTTGTTGTTCAAAGTTATGCACCGTCTCCTTCAAGTTGGTGGCAAACCGAAACAAAGGAGTATATTGGTTTGGTTCAAGATTTCTTCTTACTCCCTCAGGTTATTGCTAATGTTATGTGGCAGATCGATTCTCAGCAGCCACTGAGGAAGCTATATTACTTCGGGATCACGCTCGTCAGGCTTTTCCCGCACGTCTATGACTACCTCGTTGGCGCTGTTCCTGATCCTTATTTCATTGGAGAAGAACACGAGTTTGTTAACCCGAATTTCGATTTCTTCTCCAAGTTTGGGGATGTTGCAATACCCGCTACCGCGATTCTACTTGCGGTCGTTGTGTATGTTCAGCAGAGATGGGACTATGATAAGCTTTCTCAAGCTTTAACCTTTGGACGGTTTAGGATTCTCCCATCTCGTTCTGTCAAGTACGAGAGAGTAATGTCTGAATCAGAAATGGTTTCAGGAGTCCGTGTCAATGGAAATCACAGTGATGAAGAATGATTTTTTTCTTGATTTTGTGCATTAGTTGATGTCTGATTACAAACCAAGAAATGGATCTATGTCCTTGTTGTGACCTATCATGTAAGTATATATGTTTTCCTGAGTAAGATTTTCACTTATTTTCTCTCTTTAAAGATTATTACGTTTCATATTTATGAAGCTTAAGATAGTGGATTCATACATTCTAGAAACGGTTCAGATACCGCAATAGGCTTTGATAGGACACTCTGATTTATAACCAGTGTCGGTACGGTAAAATCGAAGTAGACCAATATGATCAAATGGCTTATACTTGAGAGGATGTTGATGATCAATAAGCTCCTCTGGTACTTGAAGAGTTCCATTGTTGAATGAAAACATTCCAAGAGAGTATCGGTCTGTCTCACCGCTCACTAGAACTTGGTGTCGCGGAGACCAAACCCGGTCGTTGCTCCATGCCTAAAGGTATATACAGTTCAATTTATGTTTGGTCTGTATTATACAATTGTAAATTTGTATTATAAGTTTACTTTACCATCAATGCATCGCCTGCTACGATCATGAAGAGTGAAGGTGATGCTAGATTGATATTGATTCGCTCTCCTTCTCTGGTTTCCATTTCCAAACCATTGACTTGATTCTGGTGAAGTATTGTTGTGAAGCTCTTGTCTGTATGTGTGACGAAACCTAAATTAGGGGTTTTGTTATTCGGTGCGCGATTTTTCAGTACACGGAGAAGGTAAGTGGTTGATTCGATGTATGGATCGTAGTATTTCTCGACATTATAGCTTTCGAAAAGCATCCGAGTCATCATTTGATCAATCTTGGCCGCAAACTCTGCATACTTGTGCACACATTCACTAAGACAAACCAAACAAAGTTGAAGGTATAAATATCGAAAAACAATATATAGTTGAGGATTATAAAATGGATCGGATACTTGTGTATACATCCATACCTGAAATGTTTGTTTCCTTGCGGCCACATCAACCCGGTGAAGCTTTTGGTTGCTTCTAACGAAGTGGCATTATCAATGCCAAGACTTTCATGTAGAGGAAGAGCTGGAATCTGACCAACGTATCCATTTAAGGGCTTATCGTATTTGTTCTTCATTTTGATCTGTGTAGGAAGATCAAACAAGTCGACCAAAGAACCAAAGACTTGATCAAGAAGATCTAAAGGAGTCTTGTCTTGAAGGTCTATGATGAAACATCCATATTCTTCAAGTGCTTGTCTGATGTTCTTGCTTGTTGATTCCCAATATTTTGTGCCTGGTTTCAAATCTTCTCTTGAGAAATCTAAGGTAGGAATTTTATCAGACATTTTATTTGTTACTTTTTTCAAAACATTTGTTGGGTTTTTGGTGAATCATATCTTATGTGTTATATATAAATCTCATACTATTGTAGATGGAATATTCTCCGAGATGAAAATGGATTTAGGTGTCCATTAGAATACAAATGTTGAAGGGATCTTACTTCTGAGGTTTCAAATATCCGTTTTAGAATGATAACAAAATATTTCTTTAGTAAGATTAAAATATTTCTTTAGTAAGATTAGAAGTCACCACCGAGTCATTGGACCACGCTATAAACTATGATATCCAATCGGGATTAGGTTGGATTTCAATTCGGGTTTTTAGAAAGATAGCTATCAAACTACAGTAAAATCTCTATAAATTAATAACATTACATTGATAAATGTATTTTATAATATTTTATTAATTTATCATATTTATTAATTTATAGAAGTAATATTTGAATCAAACTATCAATTTGGAACTACAAAAAATTATTAATTTACAAAGGTTTCACTGTATTTATATTATAAAGATATATAGCTATCAAACTATGTATATTATATAGTAAGGATCGATTTTATTTTTTTAATAGAGAGTAAGGATCCATTTGATATGGTTTTGGATCATATTTAGGTTTTAATTATTAAAAAAAATTCAAGAAAATTAAACTTTGGTTTGGTTTTGGTTTTCTCGAATTTAAGAAAAAGAACCACTATTCATATTAGTATTCATTTCAGTTTTTGGATATAAAATTTTTCTGTTCATTTTATTTAAGATTGAAGGCCCTTATAAAGATATAATGTAAACGGAATACGGATGTCAAACAACAAATAAAAACTCATTGCTGATGTCAAACAAAAAAATTATAAAGTCATTACCATATGTAATTAATACTCTATAAATAACAAGTGGTGCTGACAAACACAAGAAATAACAAAATTAGAAATAAACCATTCACAAATGGGATCAATCTTGAAGACTACTAAGGTTCCGATTCTTGATCTCACGAGCCAACAAGACTTGAAACCAAACACTTCCACTTGGCGTTCCATTTCCAGAGAAGCATGTAAAGCCTTGGAGGATTACGGCTGTTTCGTGGCTGTGTACGATGGAGTAACGCAGCAACTAGACGATTCCGTCTTCGCTGCGGCTGAGGAACTGTTCGATCTTCCGACGGAGACAAAGAAGAAGAACGTAAACGAGAAGCCGTATCATGGCTACGTTGGTCAAATGCCTGTGATCCCTCTTCACGAAGGCCTTGGAATTGATTATGTTACCAACAAAGAAGATGCTAAGAGATTTTCTCGTCTCATGTGGCCTCAAGGAAACGATCCGTTTTGGTATGTCACAGGCTCGATAAATTAGTAATCACGTTTACTGTTTAGTTTCGGTTTGATTTTTTTTTTCTTTTCTGTTTTTTCATTTTATAAAAGTTAAAAGCAAAACCTTTAGTAATTGGTATGATGAAAAACAATTTTGGTTTTATTTAGTTTTTTTTATATAATTGGATTGAGTTTTTAATATTAAATAACTTTAAAATAAAATACATAATGTTTTAATTAATATATGATTAAATGTAAATATATACATATATAATTAAAATAGAAATTTGTACATGTTGGTTCATTATGATTCAGTTTAGATAAAAGTTTTAGATTCAATATTCTTGGTCCTAAAATTTGGTTTCTGAACAATTTTTTGCTTCAGCCGGAAAAACAAAAAAATATACGTTTCATTTTTAGTATTCTAATATGTTTTGTTTCAATTTTTCTGATAACAATTTTTTTTTTTTTGATAAACCGCGGGAGTTCTATATGTTTGACATAAATCTACTTCGGTATTTGAACCAGTTTTTAATACATTCTGATTTAAAAAATGTCTCTCCCTCTTAAATAAAATTTAAACTTTGAAGCACAATGAACAGAACCATTCTTATTTGTTTGATTTAAACTTTGCAGCGAAACCGTGCATGCTTTCTCAAACGCCGTTGCAGAACTAGACCGAATAGCGGTGAGGATGATATTCGAGAACTACGGTGTTGAGAAACACTATGAATCACACGTTGGATCAAAGACTTATTTACTCAAATTCCTCAAATACTTGGCTCCACCAGAGTCAACCTCAATGCAAGCTTTTCCTCAGCACACAGACAAGACCTTCTTGTCGATACTTCACCAGAATGATGTGAATGGTTTAGAAGTGAAATCAAAGGACGGCCAATGGATTTCTCTTCAACTCCCACCCAAGTCATACGTCGTCATGGCCGGTGACATCGCTATGGTAACTCAAACTAAATCTTTTTTTTTTTTTTGGTCGAAAAAATAAATCTAATTTAGGTTTTGATTGTTTGCTTGCATTTACTGTTTCCTTTAGAGTGTATTTTATTTTCTCAAATGAACCCATAACCTTAAAGATTCTAAGTAATATTTATATATTAATAGTAAATAAAACGCCCAAAGCAATACGTAATAAATGGTTTAAGATAGGAACTTCAGAACATATATGTGAAGTTTTCGATTCTTTTATGATATAAATTTTTCCATGGATATTTAATTTGTATGGTTAGGGTTGGAGCAACGACAGGATACGTTCTTGTGAACATAGAGTGACAATGGAAGGAGACAAGACAAGGTACACTTTAGGTCTTTTCTCGTTTCTCATGGGCATGGTTTCGGTTCCTGAGGATCTTGTGGACGATGATCATCCTCTTATGTATAAGCCATTCGATAACATCGCTCTCATAAACTTCTATGCAACCAAAGAAGGCCGTGAAGCTAACTCGACTCTCAAAGCATATTGCGGTATCGAAAAAGCTTCTATTCAGTCAAAAGATTGATCAAGTTGTCAATGTTTTAATGATCTGAATGTTTATCTTATTGGTTTTCTGCTTGCAAAGTCAATTTTCTATAAAATAAGATTCAAAAGTTTTAATGTTAATGTTTTTCAGATTTGGGTTGAGATAATGTATCTGTTTGCTTTACCAAGAGTGGTTCTTATCTGGTCTTGTACTAGTTGGCTCAATTGTTTTCGTTTAAAATTGGGTTGTAAAAAGCTGTAATAGCCTTTTCAAAGTTTGAATTTAAATTTTGCCTTTTAACAACAACAACAACAACAAAAAGGATACAAAACATCAGGCTAAATCCAAATTCATATTTTAAATTGGACCCAAATACTTGTTGAATGATCCTAATTAATGATATAACTAGTAAATATGTTCCTCCGCATGTCAATATATTTTATTGTCTAGGAGGAATTATTATTTGTTCTGAAACAAGGAATCATAATATACAGAGAAAAATATCATTAATTTAATTAACAGTAGTTTCTTTGGACACATTAATAAAGATATCTTTGGAAAAATATTGAAAGAAAATAATCAAATGCATCCTCTGGAGCTTCTTCTCACTTTAGTTGCTTCTCTGGTTTCGATGACTGCACAAGACAAATGAACTTTGGGAGTACAAGATTTCACCCAGTTTGTAGACGTTAAAAGTGCTAGGTATTGCAAATTTAGTGTTTTACAGTTCTTTTGGAGTGGCTCTAATGCGAACAGCATCGTGTTGCTTTGAGACCATATAGATATCCACATGCTCACAAGGAAGCAATGGAGAGTTTGGTACCATTATACCAAGTAAAATTCCATACTCAAGTCCAGTGTTGTTGGTTAAAAAGAAAGATGGAAGTTGGAGATTTTGCGTAGATTACAAGGGTTTCAACAGAGCTACAGTTCCATACAAATTCCCCATTCCAGTCATAGATCAATTGTTGGATGAGCCAAATGGTGCCAAAGTCTTTTAGAAGCTTGATTTACGTTCTGGTTATCATCAAATCAGGATGCATGAGGCTATCCGAGTTCTGCAACTCCTACTGTTGTGGGTCACATTCTTTGCAGTAGAAGTGATCGAGTTTTTTAGCTGCTTCTAGTGTCAGTCCTACACAAGACGGATGAAACCTGAGCCAATGTTAGTTCGTTATGATTGCACTGGTGTCACGGACAAAGACTTTCACACCAAAATCTTCATTTCCTAATGATAAAGTAAAAAAGAGTACGCTTAACAGGTCCAAGATCAAGAGATCAGTATTGTTAAAGTCACTTCATTCACATAGACCCAAGCCAGGTTAGATGCCAGTAAACCCAAAGCTAGACTCTTAAACAGTGACTCTATCAGTGCTTTGTAAGATTTACAAGTTCTGCAACATAAATATTAGGATCCACATCACTAAATTAACGACGCACCTTGAACCGACATGTCGATGTGTTTCAGATAATAGGACTTATTATGCTTCACTCTTGAAGCTTCCGGGTTTTGCTTAGATCAATGGCTCCTGTGCCTCTCACGATGTCAAAACAAGCTCGTATGCGAGTTTCCTGGACTTTTGGCTCTTGTTGACCAATAATTTCGTCGCTATATATTCCTCTTATGTTTTTTTAATTTAGTTTACATTTAATTTTAAATCAGAAAGTGGTGTAATGTCTGAAATACCTGAGAAAATATCATAAATTACAGGAAAACCTGATCCCCTCTTAAATCCAAACGGGCCTTAGTGTAGCCCATTAAAAGACCCAACCCACTAACCCTAAAAATAGAAAAAGAATAAAGGGAAAGTCCATTAACACTTATCTTTTTTGAAAAAAGAATAAAAGTTTCTCGACTTTTAAATAAAAAAAGATAAAGACAAACGTTACTTTTCCTCGTCCTCATCAAAAGAACCAGAACAACAGAACAAGTTTGTGAGACAACAACGGATGAGTTTGGAAACAAAACCTGCTCTTCAGCTCCCGGTTATTGATTTCACAAGCCGAGATTTAAAGCCTGGAACTGTCGAGTGGGACTCAGTGAGAGGCGATGTGCGGAAAGCTCTCGAAGACTACGGATGCTTCGAGGCCTTGTTCGATAAAGTCACTGTTGAGCTTCGGAAGGCGGTGTTCGAGGCCTCGGAGGAGCTTTTTCGGCTTCCATTAGAGATAAAACAGAGAACTGTGTCGGAGGTAAAGTACAGAGGATATGTTGGTCAGAATCCTACAAATCCTCTGTATGAAGGAGTAGGTATTGACTTTGCAGATAACGCAGAGAAAGTCAACACCTTTACTCACAAGCTCTGGCCTCAAGGAAACATTAGTTTCAGGTTTTATGATCTTTAAAATTTTGCTTCTTCTCTCAATAATTATTCATTTCGATCTCAAAAACAGAGCAAAACTCTAAATAATCAGTGGGAGTTTGCTCTGTTTCTGCAGCGAGGTGGTTCTGTCATTTACTGAGCATGTGTCAGAACTAGAATTCAAGATCCGGAGAATGGGAATGGAGAGTTTCGGGCTCAACGAAAACTACATAGAAGAACATCTGAAATCTACGAAATGCCTAATGCGGATGATGAAATACAAAGGAGTTGATGAAACAGAGGAGTTAGGCATGGAGGCTCATACAGATAGAAATGTGCTCACCATAGTTTACCAAAACGATGTAAGAGACGGATTAGAGGTGAAAACCAAAGACGGTAGGCACTGGATCAAAGCTAATCCTTCTCAAGATTCTTCATTCCTCGTCATTGGTGGAAGTATTCTCCATGTATGTCCCCTCCTTTCTCTCTAGAGACTTGTCAAAGTGATGATGATGATGATGGTGTTTAACTATGTTTTCAGGTATTGTTGAATGGTCGGGTGCAATCTGCGGTTCATCGTGTGATGAGGATGCGGACGGAAACAAGGTACTCGGCTGGACTCTTCTCTATGCCAAACACAAAGGATTTGATATACGCACCGGAGGAGATGGTTGATGCTGAGTATCCTCGTCTCTTTAAGTCCTTTGATTTTGAAGCATACTTTAAGTTTACCTCCGAGGGATCCGGAAGAAGAGATCTATCTGGTCTTAGGACTTATTGTAGCCTTTTAAAATAAGAAAACTTGTTTCTGTTTTAACTCTTGAGTTGTTTCCATGTATCCATCCTAGTAGAATAAAGATGGAAACTTTAATGTATCCTAGCTTGAGAACATAGAGCATCCAAGTGTCTACCCTATTGTCTTGCACTGCAGCAAACAAACAACAATAATCAGACTTAAAGGTGGTGCAATGGGAGAAGCAAAACTCAAACTCAAACACTCATTCATGTGCAAGTAGCAGATTGCTTTAGATAGTTTAGAATCATATCATCTAAATTCTTTTCCCCCATTTCCATCAGAGGACACCACCTAAACTGAAAGTGATGCTTTTGTCTACACTTTCCCCTAGAATAGTTGACTTCAGGATAATCATAATATTCATTCTCCCTATGAAAAATAATATTTTTCTATGCTTGCTTAGTTTTCAGATTTTGAGAGAAATCTGACTTCTTGTGTAACGAATCATCAAAATCTAGATTCCTCGAGGCTGGTATCAATATAACTATAAATGGCCGGTAACATTTCAGCTCAATAAGCTATCTTCTTACTTGTCTTAGTAAAAAATGGGTTCTGAAACTCCTCTTCTTCCTCTTCATCTTCCAGTCATTGATTTCTCAAACCAAAACTTGAAACCAGGAGAGCCCGAATGGGACTTAACCAGAGATGATGTCAAGAAAGCTCTACAAGACTATGGCTGTTTCGAGGCATCTTTCGATAGAATCCCTATCGAGCTACGAAAATCGATATTCGAGGCCTTAGAAGAGCTTTTCGACTTACCTTTACAAACCAAACTGAAAAACGTGTCCAAGAAACCATTCCATGGATACGTTGGTCAATACCCAATGGTGCCACTATACGAGAGCATGGGCATTGATGATTCTGATGTTGCAGACAAAGTCAACGCCTTTACAGAAAAGCTATGGCCTCAAGGCAACAACAGTTTCAGGTCAGTAAAACTTTCTCTCCTATACTTCGATTAGTTTCACATATTTTGATCAGACTTGCTCTTACTACCAGCACAACGATCCAGTCGTTTTCTAAGATGTTATCAGAGCTAGACATAACTATCAGAAGAATGATCATGGAGAGCTTCGGGCTCGTGAACTACATCGATGAACATCTTCACTCGACGAACTACCTCCTGCGAGTGATGAAGTACAAAGGACCTGATACAGAGGAGACAAAATTGGGGCTTAACGCTCATACAGATAAAAACATAGTCACTATACTTTACCAAAACCATGTTGAAGGTCTAGAGGTGCAGACTAAAGACAAGAACTGGATCAAAGTGAAGCCATCACAAGACTCTTTCATCGTCATGATCGGAGATTCCCTCTATGTAAGTAACCCTTTGTCTTTTAACAAAACCAATTCTTGAAAACAATCAAGAACCTAAATGTTTTGATTATCACAGGCATTGCTGAATGGTAGATTACACTCTCCTAATCACCGAGTCATGATGACGGGAACAGAGACGAGATACTCACTTGGATTGTTCTCGATACCAAAAGCAGGACAAATCGTGAGCTCACCAGATGAGCTTGTGGACGAAGAACATCCTCGTTTGTTTAAGCCCTTTGATCATGTTGAGTTCCTTCAATTCTACTACACAGAAGCTGGACAAAGATCTCAATCTGCTCTCAAGACTTACTGCGGAATCCAATCTCAATAAACAAAAACAACAAAATAAAACTCTCTCATTTGTTCACTTCTCAATAATTTCCAAGTACCCTTTTACTTCAAAAACAAGAATTTCACCATTCAGATCATATGAAGATTGAATCTTTCAATAAATTGTGAGTTTACAGGAATCAAAAACATAAAACTTACTTTATACAGAAAAGAAAAATCACCATTTGAATT
>VBRH01000017.1:112147-130673 GCA_014578085.1 Cardamine resedifolia | reverse complement strand
AAAAAAAAAAAAAAGGGTTGTGATCCTAAATAATTTATCTTACTCGAGTTTAGGCCACCTTACTCGATGACAGATTTGTTATAATCGTATTCGTATGGATCGTACCAAAAAAACACCACCGATAACTCTCAACCTTTGCCTTTGTCTTGATTTCTCTTTAAATTTTTAAAACTCATCCAAATCATTTTTTCGAACATTTTCAATCATCAGCCAAAAGTTTTAGTCCACCATGAAACTAATTATATAAACTTGATTTTAGCGAAAATAAAAACCCTGATTTTAATTAAACAAAAAAGTGACCAAAATATTTAGGGGGTAATTTATTTTTGTTAAAGGATAAAACTGGATTATTTAGCACGGATTACGTAAAACTGGACATATTAATAATATAAAAGGCCCATATGGTTCGGATGACGACGTTTATCATACATTGGATAGAGGATTTCTAATTTTGTGTTTCTTTAGTAAAACAAAGTTAGACATTACTTTACAAGACTATTCTCGGAACTTAATTTTTTTTTTTAAAGGTGAGTGGATTGGATAATCTGCAAATCACTTTCTTAGGCTATGTATTATCAGCTTCCTCTTTAAAGATGTAAACTTCATAAAATATCTAATCCAGTTTTGGAACTGTTCGGTTTGATTTGGATTATTGAAATTCTAGTCCAAGTGAGTCCCATCTATGGTTTGGTTTGGTTACTTTGACTTCCACTCTGCCTCAAGAACAATGGAAAATTTGATGGGGTTTTCGCCCAAAGCCATCTTAGGCCCATTCACAAATTCCCAACTGATTAAAACGTATATCGAGTATCGACGCAAAAAATACGTTTGCCAACCTCCACAAAACAAGTAATGTTCCGGGTCACTCATCCACAATCATTTTTAACAAGAATCTATGTATTTATATATATACTATTAATTTTTTTTTTGTTAAAGCTATGGATTTATATTTATATATTTACTAGTATACGGGTACATGTTGCTCTTTGATTTTTTTTATTTTTTTTTATGTCAAACTAAAATGTAATTTTAATTAAATCAAAATACAAACAGTTGTTAATTTTTTATAAAACTGTAAAAACATTATAATTATATAAAAGGCAATAAAATCCTATCATTTTATCATTTTAAAAATAACAATAATAAAAGAAAATGTCAAGTTTGACGGTAGTATGCATGAAAGTGAAAATTTAAATATTACATAGCTATACTTACATTAAAACAATACATACTCCATAATATTCATTTAATGTATAAAAAAGAAATGGGTAGCAGGAATTGAAGAGAGATCAGTTTGAATTTGCCTATTATTCTTCAAGTTATGAAAAGTTGATTTTCGTTTATGACTTTATTCCTATAAAAAAGATATTGATTAAGTGAAAAGATATTGAGATTCTTTAGTTATAAATTTTAAAATCTCTAAATTTGTGACAACTAAAATTATAAAGAATGGATAGTTTACCAATTAGCATAATCCTAAAAATATATATATCCAAGGCTGCATCAACCTTTTTGGCTGAAACGGACCCTGTTTCGCCTTTCAAGGGTCTCTGAATAAGATTTTTGATTAGTCATCAGTGTCTGAAACTTATTTTTGTATGTCATCTATCGTTTTTCTGATTATTTCACTTCCAGATTCTGAATAAAAGGCTTCATCATCCATTTTGAAATAAACCTTGAGGTTCTCGTTAACTATCTCAAAGGCAGATCCAACTAATAAGAATCATTTAGCACAACCTATATTTGTGCACAAAATTTTCAGAAAAACCACAGAAAGAAACATAAACTTGCATATCAATGAAAATCAGGATCTCAAGTCACCTCGAAGGATGAGAGATTTGCAAGGGTTCTAATCTCTAACCCATGGGATTGTACAATCTCCAATGTTAACTCATTTTCACACAGAGAAAATGCTTGAAACCTAAGAACAAAAAAAAAGTTATATAAGAAGAGAAACAAAAATAAATTGGATGTATCCTCAGAATCAGTTTTTCCTTCTTCTGTTTCATTAGCAACTCTTCTCTCTTTGCGTTAAGAGATGTCTTAGTCATCAGAATTATCTCCATTCGGTGTCCGCCTTTTTTATTTCTTCAGTTCTGTGAACATAAGTGTATTAAAAACCAGAAAAAAACAGACTATAAATAAATAAAAATACTTAGAAACAGAGAGAAAGAGAGAGACCTCAATGGAAGATGGGTAATCACAAATCATGATAGAAGCTTTCCGTTCATAGTCTTTAGGCCAAGGAAATCGTTGCCGAAGCTTTTTGGTAACAAAAGGCATAAACGGGTGAAGCAATCTCAAGCCATACACAAAACAACAAAAGCATATGTTAGAAGATTTGGGTGAAGACAATGAAATGCAGATCACGAAACTGATAAATTTCTTGCTGAGCATTTTGCCGAGTGATTTGATGAAAAAAATTGTTAGTGCATGGATTTTATATTGAATCTTAAATTGTTTTTTTTTTTTTAACAACTTCAAATTTCATTAGCTTGATCTTGAACGTACATGGTCTTTGTGCAGAGCATCAGTAAGGAAGTTGTTAAAGAAATCTGAGATCATGGAAGGTGGAAATCGTGGAGATTAGAAGGATGAGGAATCGATAATTTAGGGGAAGTTAGCATCTTCAGTTTTTCTCTCTTTAAAAGAAAATATATGTGATAAAATCAATGGGTATATTTTATTGTTTTATTGGTTGGGTGACTTGTGCTTTTATCAGATAAAAGATATGTACACCCTTTTATTTTATTTTTAATTAAGATTTTTGTGATGAGAAATAAGTAAAAAATATTATGGAAATGTGATGAGGTTGAAAGCGAACAAACCACTTTCGGTGTAAAAGAAAAAGACTAAATAATTTTCGGTATTAGAAAGACAAAATGTTATTGTATTTATTGAACGTACAAATCAATTACTTGCCACTCACAAACAAGAAAAATCTACAAATAATTAAGGAGATTAGAAATCCTCCTTAAAAAAAAAAAGAAAAGAAGTTGCCTCTTCTGTCAACTATTGATATGTTGAGATATATATGCATGAATGAAATCAATTAAACTAATCACTCTTAGGATTGTAAGAAAAATACTACTATTGAAAGAAGCATTTGAATTTGGAGTTAATTAAAGGTCTTCCAACGCCTATACATTTCCATCTTCAGCCTCTAACTCGACCAACCTTTCGACGATAACATCCGATGCAACTGTAACAACCTCCGATAAATTCCTAAATACCCGAAAAAGATGTTGAGTTAAATTAGAAACTTAATAAAAAAAATATATAATTAATAATGGAACAGAAATAAATGATTTTTTAATATAAAATCAAAATTACCCTTTGTAGGAATCGAACGTGAGTCCAACGATATCTTTAGCTTCTTGAAGAGCCCATCTAAACCGTTGGATTTCATCATCAGAACATGTCACCCTCTCGATCATAACATCGAGTTGTGAAGGTTTAACGTCGCAAAATATCGGTATGACCCTTTTCTTGGACTCCATTATTAGAGCAAGCTCGTGAAGACAGAAATAAGAATCACAGTAGTTGGGAGAAAAAACTGTGACAGCGACTTTAGAAGTGAGAATCGCGCGGTTGATATGATCAAAAAGCTTATCTCCGGGTTTCATGTTCTTGCTATCCAAGAATGGGCGTAAGTTACGGGATTTGAGGTTGTCGTAAAGCAAAGTTGCGATGTTTCTCTTTGTGTCGGATCCTCTGTGGTTGATGAACACGTCGTGCAAAGCTTTGGGTTTGGCCGATGATGAGGAAGAGAGAAGATCGAGAAATAGCTTGTTGTTTAGCTGAATGGGCTTGGATTGTTTCATGAAGTTGAAAACCTTAGAGATCATGGTTTTTCGTGCGATGTAGTTTGATCGAAGTTGGGGTGATGAATAAGGCTTTAAGTTATCTTATGTGTATGTGTAGCTATGTATGTATGTGTATTTGTATTGTAAATATATATAGGGTTTGAAGTAAAATTGTCGTGGATTAATGGGCTTGAATCGAAGAAGAAGACAAGACGAGCAGTGGTGGATTTTGAACAACATAAGAGGAATGTTTAATAGACGTTGGCCGAGTCAAGGAAAATAGTTCCTTATATATTTTATTATTTATATTATTTTAAAGCATATAGTATCTCCCTAGTTACTAGAATTAGTTTTGACAAGAAATATATTTTGGAATATGTAACGACCCCTAGTGTTTAAATTTCTAATGTGCGAATATATCATCATATATTCCTAAGAGTAGGAAATTGTTTTCCAAGACCAAATTCTCAATAAGATTTTAAGTCACATAAATTTAAAATAATTAAAGTTTTCATTAAATAAACCTTTTTTCTCTCACCATAATATGATATTATATTAAAATTTGTAGGATATAAATAAAACAATGTTGTAATGTGACTATATTATGTTAAGACAATTGTTCATTTATAGGGGGAAAAATCAAATCCATTTTTGAAATAGAGAATCGCCTAAGAATAATATGAAAAATGTATTAACCTAAAGATTTTATAAAATTTAATAATTAAAAGTATGATGTATATATGATTAATTTGTAGAGTTCTAAATAATATATAGGTCTGCATACACCGACGAGTAGGTACTATAACTTGGGTGCATTCATTATTTTGTTAATTAATTAGTTTATGATAAATTAAAAATTAATAAAATAATTCTAAGTAACATATTAGACATGTTGAATGTAGGTTATAAGAAGAATGAAGAATAAGAAAGGTATGTGTACAGTGTAAAAAATATATAGTCGTTGAAAAAGGTTCGACCATTTCCCGTCAAAGAAGTTAACAGATGTGCTTGAAAATTCTTCTCCTCATGTACGAGTTAAAACAGTAAAAGACATATATTTTTTCTGTTGTTTTTTGTTGTCTCTATTATATGGAAGTAACAGACAATATGTTTTTTTTTAAATATAAATAAAACAGAATTACCAATAGTTTGTTTATTGAACGTTCAAAACAGTTTGATTGATGAAAATGTACATGTTTTCACTTTTCATGAATGATAAGATAAAATGGATTGCTCAAACGAAATCAATCTAAACCTAGACGTCAAAGGCTCAAACACAACATGCTTGGTGCACCTTCATTGAAACCCTAGGCAGAAACTTTAGACTAATTATAATATGGATCTGTTGTTACAAATTGAAATTATAAGTGATCACTAACTTGTTAAATGAGGATCAATCTCTTAAGTGTTTTTTTTTTAATCAACATGATGATATCGCAATCATAATAAGATTTTCTATATATAACATTTAGAACAAATGATTGGATTTAACATTCTAAGAGAACCCGAAAAAAAGAAGTTATGACTTATGAGCAAACCCTTGGGTATTATACAATTTATAGTCATGGCAATGCAGTTTTATTATTATATTTACTACCCACGAAATTAAGAAAGCAGAAATAGCAACTTATTGTCAAAAAAGAAAAACAACTAGTTGAAACTTCTTGGATGTTTGAAGAAGATCAAGAAAGAAAGCAAAAGGGGATAGAAACGGCACTGTAGATTAGTTCGTGGTTTACTTATTTCGAACTACCCAATTGGTATGACCGAAGAAAACAATAGTTCTGACATCGATTTGTTTAGGTATAACTAGTATAGCAAATAAAAGAAAAACTTTTCAACTCATTTAGTCTGCCTCACTACTCTTTAATAAATCTAATAGAAAAAAGTTAAGTAATTTTCTCTACTAAGTACTAACAAATAGTAGTAGTTGAAAGTTTTATATTCGAAGAAATTTTGTTTTGAAGACAAAGAAATAAGATTTTCTTTTGTGGTGAAACCAATATACTTGGTAAAAACTTGAGTATTATAAATAAGAGACGTTAACCAATCTACTAATTGTTAATTAATTTTGAGTTAAAATTTATTTAATTTTATATGGTATCATAGTGCAAATACACCCTTTCCTTATAATCCGGTTATAAAAATGGTACGATCATCTCTATTAATTGAAGGCTAAAAGAAATATTAATTCCGTCGAGATAGCTATAAAATCATCATTTCAAAAAAGTGTGATGAATTCTATAGTGATTAATAACTAGAACAAACATTCTTTCAAGGAGACATGTTCAAAAAGATCCCACATCACACAAATATAAAAGAGATATAAATAATATATAGTGAACATTGACTGATCTATTATCAATTAGTTTAGAGTTGAAAATTTATAAACCTTCACACTTTTTTTTTTGAGTTTTATTGTTAAAACATTTTATACTTTGTTAGTAAAAAAAACCTTCCTAGTATTTAGTATTGTAATAAGCATCGATAACGTATAATACTATAGTCGAATTTCTTGTAATTCGAGGCCGAGTGATAAAATCATACTCGTTAACAACTTGGAAAATATATCAATCATTTTCTTCATGACGAAAACGATTAGATTGGTATAAATAGAACAAACGGTCGTTTAAGTCGCAACATAGACGGGCCCTGTGGACTACAATATAAAAGACCATGTGATAATTTTATTTTTATTTTTAAAAGTTCTCGTTTGAGTATAATAATTTAGCCGACAAATGTTACAAACTTTCCACAAATACGCTGAGAGATAGTCACGAAGGAGACAAAAAAAACATTTGTTTTGTTATGATTTTTTTTTTGTTTTCCCTGTCTAGTCACCACGCATGGGCAATTGAAAATGTGCATTTCGTAATTGTACAGCTGAATACGTGCACTACGTAATTTTCATAGATCTTCTTCGGAAAATTGAATCTTCTTCTCGAAAACACGATGAAAGTAAGAATATAGAGTCTTCTCCTTTGAATTGAAGAAGACAAAGAGTCAAAGACAAACTCGAGAACAAAACAAGTGAACACAACCAAATATTGGGCCAAACTCGACAAAGCCCATTTATGAGTATGAGAAGAAGGAGTGGGAAAACTAATGAAGTGATTTTGTGATCTATATAGCTGTTGACTGTTGTATCGGTTTGAGCGGAAACTTTGACACCAAAGCCAATTGCAATGTTTTTAGAGTAATTCTATAAGTTTTTACCATCAAGAATTCGCTAAGCGCTAGTCGGAAGTGAAAAAAAGGATTAGCGCCTAATAGAATAATCAAAGATTATACGAAGATTAATCGGAGATTTGTTTTAGGGTTATTTTAATGTTTTAAAAATATATTAATTCATTATAATTATATATATATATATATTTTTTCAAAATTGCAGTGAACACATGAAAACATATTTTTAAGACAAAATTTATGATTTCCATTAAAATTTTGAACATAAGTTATTGTAGAACATCACAAACTCTCAATCTAAATGTCTAAATAACAATAAAAATTATTTTATACTTGCAATTTAAAAATAATCGAAGTATGCAAGATTATGCGGAGAATAATCGGATTAGGCGGAGAGTAATCGGATTAAGTGAAAAGTAATATGGAACTGATTTTTTTTAAGGGATTAGTCATTAATCGTGGCGGATATGATGAACCTAACGACTAGACGATGAGTAATCGAAAGTAGACGGAGATGTTTAGAACAAGGTAACAATACAGTTTATGATCAACATAATAAAACAAAAGAAAATGCTGTTTGTCCCAACTACTAAAAAAAATTTCTACTTGACCACTAAACTTTATGAAAATACTAACTTGCTATTGGTTTAAAAAAATTATTAAAACACATCCAAAAACAGTTTATTCCTCCCTTATGATAATCCAGATTGCTTTAAGCCCTACTTTTCTCTTTTAAAATAACTAAAAATCCAAATGATGATAACTGTGTTAAGTATATGGTTCATTTAACATTATTTAACGAAGATGAAGACTCGAGTTCTTTGAAACTGCATCAATCACGCAAATGTCAGAGACTCAACGTTTGGAATCAGTGTTTTTTTCGTATTCTTTGCGCGTGTACTTCTTTACTGTGTTTTATAGTTAATTTATAGTTTTGTTACAATCATAGCTTTGTTTTATATTTTTGGTCTCTCTGTTTCCTTTGTTTTCTCTTTATTCTTAAGTTCTTTACCATCGCATCGATTGAATAAAGAGCTGCCGTAACAAATGCGAAATAATATAAATACTTAACATGTTAATTTTTTTTTTATTAATAGCTCCTACCATGTGATAATCTAGCGATTCATCTGACAAAACTCTTACTCTCTGACCTGCATTAGTCAAAAGATCATCGATGACCAAAGGGTGGATGCAATTCGGCGAGAGAGGGTGCCTAACCGGGAAAACCGGATTCCGGTTAAACCATGCACGAACAAATATGACCACTAGTTAGTAGATCAGCCGTTTTTACATCTACATCATTCAATTTGACTTCTTCAAGACGGTTATTGTTATCTAACACATTCACTCCCACCATTTAATTATATTTTTCGTTTAATCTTTGATTAGCATTCCTAATCTACGTTTCTTTTTTCCCACAAAACCAGTCGAACAATTAAAGAAACTGCCAAAAAATTTTTTTTTTTTTTGTGGAGAAATTAGTATAAGAACTTTCATTATTAAACAAAGGTATGATCCCTTTAATTAAAACGAATTAGCGTTGTCTTTTTTTTTGGGTGGGTGAGAGAATTTAATAAATAAAGAAAAAATAAAATAAAAGAGAGTCATTTCATTTTCTCTAATCGGTCAGAGTCTCTTGACGTATTCGTCTTAATTAGTAGACGATACAGCTTCGAAGGAAAGAAAGAGAAAGAGAAATCACAAGAAAAGCTCGGAGAAAATGGCCATGGCTTCAAAGCTTGTGATCATCATCGTGTTCATTCTAGATCTAATCGCTGTTGGATTAGCCATTGCCGCTGAGCAAAGAAGAAGTGTCGTAAGAAATCATTACTTTTCTTTTCTCCTCAAGTCAATTTTTAGTTTATGAAATTGTAAGCTTTAATATAAATATATCGGATTAGTGTTTAAACTTCCAAAAATAGTGAATTTTGGTACCCAAAATCTGTGTCGGTGCGATCTCGTGTAGTGGACTCTTTATCAGATCTGAATCAAATTCAAATTTATAAATATTCATCAAGATTTGGAATGAATATTAAAAGGATCTATATGTAGATAAGTGTAGGTCTCAATGGAATGGGTTTTGTTGTAGACTTAGAGAAATATTCAGATCTTTGAAGTTTTTTAGTTTGTTTTTGTAGGGTAAGGTTGTTCCGGACAAGGAGAAGGTATATGAGTATTGTGAGTATGGGTCAGATATAGCTACAAGTTATGGAGCTGGTGCATTTGTGCTTCTCTTGACTAGTCAAGTCATTATTATGGTGGCTAGTCGGTGTTTCTGCTGCGGCAAAGCTCTTAATCCCGGTGGTTCTAGAGCTTGCGCCATTATGCTCTTTCTCCTTTGCTGGTATAATAATAACTCTATATACTTGTAGCGGAATCGTGAATTTTGTTTACTGACTGATCCGTCCTTGTTTTCTTGGACAGGGTGTTTTTCTTGATTGCCGAGATATGTTTGCTTGCGGGATCAATCAGAAACGCGTACCATACTAAGTACAGAAGGATGTGGGACATCGATAACCCTCCCAGCTGTGAAGTGATCCGTAAAGGAGTGTTTGCTGCTGGTGCTTCCTTTGCGCTCTTTACTGCTATTGTCTCTCAGTTCTATTACGTCTCCTATTCTCGTGCTCGTGATGATTACCAAAACCCGCAGTACTAGTGAGATCAAGAACAAGAAAACCTAAACCATGCACGAGTTTGTTCATTTATTCCACTCACTGATCAATAGGATATTCAAAATTTGATGATGTTAGTGATTGCTTTCTTTCTTGTATTCGTTAAGCTTTTGAATCACATTTGTTTTTTTGGCTTTGATTGTCATGTATAAAATCTTATATTAATATAGACAGCTATTTTACATTCAGTATCTATGCTTGTTGTTGTTATATGGAAGTTTTATACATTTTAGAGCTCATAACCTGGAAATCGAGCTTCAGTTGGGTCGAGACCGGTCTATCTCCTCCAAGCATTTTACCTTCTGAGATGAGCTTCTCTGATTTATCGAGTAGGAAAGACGCGAAAGCTTTTGCTCGGTACAAATACTCTGGTTTCCATGTTAACTGGTATAGAGAAAGAAACACGTATGTTGTGTTCCCGATTCCTACTCGTTTCAGTAATCCACGGTTCCAAACAACTTCTCCTGCCTCCATTGCTGCCTCTACAAATTCCTTTGTCTTACAAACCTGACGATTGATACCCAGAAATGAGTTTCACATTGTGGTTATACCAATAAGAGTGTTTTAGATAAAAATTATTACGAGTGTGAGAGCAACACCAGTGAACAAGGCAATCTGATTCGTTTCCTAGGAAAACGGTTTTGTATCATATAGCTTAGTGTACCTTTAACATCTTGGATTTCATCTGGTTCAAGTTCCACATGCATCAAAACATTAATGATCCCGGCTAAACCGTGTGCAGCACCCCAGTACCTCTTACCGTGCCACTCATACATCAACGGACAACTTTCTCTTTTCCCGAGCTGTCTTCCTGCCCTGAGGATTTCCTCAACCACAGATCTCTTAAGGAAATAAAGGGATCAGATGGTTATATAACGCCAAATTTGAACTTTCTTGAGTCAAATTAACCAAAAGAAATCTAAAACTTTGTTACCATTCTTGCAGATGATACACTGTCTTTCCCTATATGCTTATTCAAGAACAAGCATGCCCATACGTATTCTGCTCTACCATATATCAACTCATACGACAACTCACTAGGAAGCGTAATCTGTTAACAAAATCAAGTTGCATCACTCAAAGCAAAGGACAAGTCAAGTTATCAAGCTTCAAAATTACCACACGGAAACGGGCTAAGTAATGATCCTGCAATAGATCATCACCAGCAAGCTTAGCAGCAACAGCACCAAGAGCACATACACCAGCATGACCACATATGAATGTCACTCGCCTGATAAAAACCACGCACAACCTATTTACGCGCGAAATGAAAATATGAAATGGCTAATTAAAAGAAAGGCTTTTACTCAGAATCTCTTGAAACTACATCACAAGCCTCAACAATCTCTAAGCATAGCTTTAAATCTCCTTCATTTCTAGTGACTTGAAAGGATTTGAACAAGAGATAAGCTGTCCCAAGAACTCCAGTATACAAGTTATAGTCTCGAATACGTTTTCCAGATCGTTCCCATCTCTCCCACACTACCTGAAATAATCACCATCGAGTTTTCAATTTCAGTAGCTTCAGATCAAAATCCAATACCAAAGTTATAAATTCGATGATTACAGCTACATAGCTTCAACATATTAGATTCTAAGAACCCTAAAAATGGTATTCAAATTTAAGAGTTAGTTACCGTATCTTTGAGGCTAAGAGCATATCTTTGAAGCTTCTCGGAGAATGATTTGTACGGAAGTGAGAGCAGTTTCGTCAACAAATCTTTACCTGCGGTAACAGTTTCCTCTTCCCCGGCGGATTCTTCCGGTACAAATTCCGGCATCTCATTTCTGAAGAAACGTTCTCCCATATCTCTCTCGAAGAAACGACGAAGTAATTTCAAAAAGCTGATGCAGCAGATGAAACCATTGTTATGGGCCTTATAATGTGGCCCAATAAGGGACAGCCCATGTTTTCTTCTCCTTACCTCTCTGCTTTGTCCCTTACCTTAAAACTCTCTGCTAAAACCCTAGAGAAAAGTTTGCGTTGATTTCACCTTTCAACGTCTCTGCGCGGAAACAGAAAAAAATGGGGAAGAAGCGAAAGCACAGCGAGACTCAAGCTCCGGCACCGGTGAAGAAGAACGACGAGCCTGCTCCGGAGAGACCCAAAAGGACTCTATTTGGATGGAAAGATAAGAACGAAGATGATACTGAGAAATCTAAACCTTCGTCTTCATCTAGATTCAGGAATAAAGAGAAGGTTTTGGTAACTTGTTCACGTCGGATCAATTTCAGGTTTGAGTTTAATATGCGAAATTTGTTTCCCTTCTTTTGGTTTAATTTCGGTTTAGGGTTTGAAATTGATTTGTTTTTTTCTTTTTTTCTGGATTTGTGTGAGTGAAGGTATCGGCATCTGATGTTAAACATGGTTTCACTTCTGCCACATTGTAAGAAGGATAGTAAAGTTGAAGCTAAGAGCAGCAAAGGCGCGACTTTGAATGAGCTCATTGAGCTTAAGGGTTCTTCTTCCTGTTTGTTTTTCGAGGTAAATTTTCCATATTTAGACTTAGTTTTTGCTGGATGTCTTCCAAAATTTTATAGTTATCCCAAAGTGTTAAGCTTTTGTTACGTTACTGTGGAATGTGTGATTGAAGTCTCTGAAACTTGTTTCTCCAATACTTAATTGAAGCTTATGTATATACATGTTGATGTAAATGAACAATCTTTGAATTATATTGGTTGATATGTGTTTCCATCATCAGTGTAGGAAACATAAAGATCTTTACCTATGGATGGTTAAATCTCCTAGTGGACCGTCTGTGAAGTTCTTGGTTAATGCTGGTAATGTCTCAAGCTCCTCAAACTTTAGTTTTATAAAAGTGAGGTAGGAGCTGATAGATATAGTCACATATTTAGCTAGGTTCGGTTTAATCAGCTTGTATCTTGTTTTATTACTGAGTTCTGTTTCGGGAACTATGATTGTTGCTTAATAGGTTTTCACTTTTGTTTTCTGTGTGTTTGAAGTACACACGATGGAAGAGCTGAAACTCACTGGAAATCATCTAAAAGGATCACGTCCGCTTTTGACATTCTCGTCCAATTTTGATAAAGATGCGCATTGGAAACTCTTGAAGGAGATGCTTACTCAGGTTGTTGCCAGATTCATTCTCTCGGATAATGTTTTGGTCCGTTAGTTGATGATATCGTTGTAGGACTTTCACATCCTAATTAGTTTTATTGTTGTTTCTCTCTCAGATATTTGGAATTCCCAAGGAACACAGGAAATCTAAGCCTTACCATGACCATGTATTCGTTTTCTCCATTGTTGATGATCATATATGGTTCCGGAATTACCAGATTTCTGTTCCTCACAATGAATCAGATAAAATTGCACGAGGCGGCCTAGATAAAATGACCCTTATCGAGGTTTTTAGACAAAAGAGTTATATATCTTTTAATAATAGTATTTCTACCATGGTTTTGATTGAAACAAGTACACAATTGACGACAGGTTGGTCCAAGGTTTTGTCTGAATCCAATAAAGATATTCGGCGGCAGCTTTGGAGGACCAACGCTTTATGAGAACCCTTTCTACGTATCTCCAAACCAGGTATTATCAATCGATGTTCTATTTGCAAACCTGATCCTAATTGAGTTAATTCCAAATGAATCTTTGGACTTTCCTTGAGCAAATATTAACTGTGAATGTCTTTAGATTCGAGCGCTGGAGAAAAGGAATAAAGCCGGGAAATTTGCAAAGAAGATCAAAGCGAAGACAAGGAGAAAGATGCATGAGCTCGCTAACCCATTGGAGCCTGACGAGTTTGCTGATATGTGGAAAGATGATGAATGATCAGAGTTCATGTCACTTGACATTTTTTATCTTATTGTTCTGTTAGTATTGCCTTATAATTGTGGCTCACGATTAAACAGAAACAGTATTACAGTGATATGCTTCTTGAATTTAACTGATTTTGTATAAGCAAACATAAAAAAAAAAAAAAAAAAGGTTTATTGTTGGTTGCATCGTTGAGGCTATTTACAAAAATAGAACAGAAATTACATTAAAGAACAAACAACTCTGGTTTTCAATCAACTTTCATTCCATTAACGCAAATTCGATAGAGACCAATTAGCTTCACTTCCTCTTCTCGGAATGCTACTGATCTTGGAACAAGCATCGACTTTGAAGTTAGCTCCACAAATAACTCCTTCACTATCAATCCTCGGCATTGCCATCATCTTATTCTTCGGATGCTCAAAACTCATCAAACCAGTCTCACTATGAAACATACAACCTGTAAAAATAACACAAACATATTCACTTTTGTCTCTAAGATTACATAACTTTTTTTCTGTCTCAGTCTTCAATTGAATCTGTCTACTTACCAGTTGGAAAAGGAGCAAATGACTTAGCACAACCTTGCTTAATAATCTTGAGATCATCAGACATAACAACAGATCCATCTGCAGCTATTCCCCAATACAAACTCTCTGCTCCATCAGATCCCTTTTAAACATTGTCAAAAGAAAAATCTCAAAATTTTCATTTCATGGAAATATCAAATGTTTTGTTTAAAGTTTTGAGTTTTTTTTTTTTTTACCAAAGCTGCAAAAACAGAGGAGGTTTGAGTATCATAGACGACAAAAGCAAAACTTCCGTCAAGACCTCTGAGAACTTGATCAGCTGGATAAGGACCACGATCACGAAGTGTTCGATAAGCTTCGATCACAAACATAGCTTCGTTTGATGTTTTTCCAGATAAACCATATTGTTTGTTCAAATCCCAGAGATTGTTCAATGTTCCTAGAAACACACAGTGGATTCCATCGATTCCACAAAACACTCTGAATACATAACCAAACAAAAAAAAAAAACCATAAAGATTAAAACTTTAATTTTCCGGTAAGAAACAAAATAATGATTTGTGTTAAGAGATATGTGTTTAATGTTTTTAACCTTTGACGATGAGAGTTTTGGGAACGGACGTAAGCGAGAACGGCGGAGTCGCCGAAGTTCATGGACAAAGCGGTGTCTGGATGTTGAGAGAGGAAGTCAGAGAGAGTTTCTCCGGGAAGTTTAGGATTTTTGCCGGTGAAATTAGACGCCGGACTGTTTAGTTCCTCAGGCGGATGAGCAAACGCTTTTTGAAAAATAGCCAACATTTTTTTTCTCTTTCTTTTTTATTTTGTTTTTTGGTCTGTTTGGATAAACGAGAATATGTGATAGGTTTCGATTTTCGAATGATGAATCAAGTGGCTTTTTATAGGTTTGTTTTTGTGGAATTTTCATTTATCACGAAAAGTCAGAAAATAGACGTGGAGATGACTGTGATTTTATTTGAAGGATAAGACTTGTCTCGCAGATCTCGATGTGTTCTTATCCAATTCTTTTTTTTTTAATAGTATTTATTACCAATAATTATCACTTTATGTTAATGGCCAACAAGAATGAAGAATCTAATGGTTTTTAAGAACAGAATAATTTTACTTTAGTATTTGTCTTCACAATGATACGTAGCATCTGGATTTATGATAACCATAACCATTTGTTGCCTTTTGTAATGCAAATAAAATACGTCGATCATATCGGTTTTGTAGGTTAATCATTAATGTGACAACTTTTTCTTAATATTAATATATTGAAAGATAACTTCATTATATACATTTTTTTTGTAAAACCTTAATACTCATTGAAACCACAACACGAATACACATTACTTTGATGCTAAAAGTAGTATCAAAATTCACAAATAGCATAGTGCTGGAGAGAGACGGCTGTAGTGGTTTCGTGGGTTGCAGGGAAAGTATGTCTATCATAGGAATGTCGTACATGCAGAACCGTCCGTCTAGATTCGAATGTTGCAGAGAGAATTTGTCCATCATGGGAATGTCGTACATGCATAACCGTTCGTCGGAAATAGTTTGTGTCGTGAAATCGTTGTTCGAGGAAGTTGTTCATCCTATTCACATATGATGTAGGTAGTCGAATATTATCATAATAAAATTTGAAAAAATATATCTAATAATGATGTAACAGACGACAAAATTTTTTTTTTTCACAAATGGCATACAGAAACCGGTATGGTAATTATGTCTTCTAAACCGGTATCACTTTGGTTCAATTAGGTGTATATATATGGTTATTAAGTTTGATCAAGAATCTAGAAACATTTTATTAGGTTATAGTTCTAGACACGAATGGAGTGATGATGGCCAATGTGAGAAGCTACCCAAATAAGCATCCTTGTTGAGTGATCGCCACAGTGTGAAACAAACCGGTGTTATTGCTAACTTGCAAGATACGGTAACGTGTGGGAAGCACCACGACTCGTGACTTGTCATTCTTGTCACCGTGTCCTAGGGCGCATGTGTCACTTTTGTGAAACCAGATAGATTTAGGATTTAGGCTTGGACACAAGTACTATTCAAGGTTATAAAATTACGTAATCATTAGTCACATCGCTACATCATGTTTAACACCAAGCAAAGACATAGTAGAGTATATGAACACCTTTGGTTTTAAAAGCCCGAATAAGATGTGATATGGGTTTTTTCCTAATATTTCCATTACCAAGACAGAGACTGGAACCATCTCCAGAAGACAATTAAGATCCACAAACAAATGCTTTTACTGTGCAAACAATTTTTCTGTTAAATTGATCTAAATTCGCAGGAAGACATTTAAGATATCGAAGACTAATGTGGAGTTGTGAAAAATGCCAAGAACACAAATTAATTAGCCCATCATAATTTGGGGTTAATTGGGCATACGAATAGATTTTCCCCTTTTAATTACTTTTTCTAATTTCTTGAAAAATAGGTTTGACTGACCAATAAAAATACTTTAACGAGTACATTACTCAATGTTATTTTTTGCAAAACATTAAACCACTCATTTTTAATACATTTGGCTCCCATAAGTGAGTACTGACACTTGAAAAAAAAAACTACTAAAAAGGTATACATTATTCAGTTTTATTGCAAAATGGCATGTTGTTTTATTAATAAAATCGAATGTTAGAATGGTGAATTCTAAAATGTAGTCCTTCAAAATTGTGTGATGGTAATTTTTTTTAATAGAATTGTATTATATTCGTGCTATTAGTCAAAGCTATACTATAAGCTTATAAGTTATAACCATCAATTTTCGTAAATTTAAACATTTCATAATTCAATTAGGCAAAAATTAAAAAATTTCCATACTAGCTTTTATTAGAAAAAAAAACAAAGCAAAAAGATCACCAAGAACAAAGCAAATTCAAAATGGTCAACACCATGTAGTACGGTATATATAATTGGGTAAATATATAAACTTTTATTATTAATTCTAGAATCAAGTTTCAAAAGCAAAAAGTGCACCAATCCGAGCAGCAGTGGTTCGAACACATGTGTTCCACATCTGTTTGCTCCTAGGAAGAATCTCATAAGTAGAAAAGACAAAATCCATCAATCCTTCGTGACAATCTCTTCCAACTTTTAATATGTTCTCACAACATTTCTCCGACACCGGCTTGTTGTTAACCAATCCATCTGTCATCTCGGACTCAATTTGTCATCACAATCTTGGAGAAATTTGTATTGTCATGTGGTCTAAAAGTTCGTGGTCGTAAGCTGTAGCAGTTGGTACGTCTATATATGAATCCATAGATATTGGACTAAGATCTTCATATTGAGCGAGAGTTTGATAAACCATTGATGTTGCTATGAGAACTGTTATCATAATTGCTTTCTCCATATTTTTTTGTTTGTATTCTTGAAAAAAGATTTTGCGAAAGAGGTTTTAAATGGTTTGGCGTTTGGTAACGACTAGTTTTTTTTTTTTTCGCTCATTAAAAGTTTGTTTGATTTTTGAAATGTTAGATATGTTACTTACGATTAATAATGGGACTTCATTTATAATTAAATCGAGTTTTCAGTTTATTTATTTTTAATAGAGAGAAACTTGTATCGACTAAACCAAATTCTGATTTGGGAAACCGTGGTACAGGTACATGGTGTATCATTTCACTACAACCAATCATAAAAACTATTTTAAAACAATTATTACAAGCGATATTTTCATTGTTTTTTTTTGTACCGTCATTTTTTACAACTATTTTTTTACCATTTTCACTATTCCGTTCTTTTTTCTTGCTAAAATTTTGTACCGTCTTCTGTTATTAATCATTCGTCTGGATCACAATAATTTTTCTAGTGTAAAAATATATCTTGCCTATCCAAATATATGAATCTAGTGTAAAACTATTTATTAATTTTATTACCCGTAATTAACTCGAAATACCCAAACTCTTATGTGTTATGTACAGAGAGTGTACATAGTAACTCTAATTTCTCATACTGAATATTTGTCTCACAACTCTGAATACATCTGTTAATTGACACATGGAAGAAGTTAGTCCCAAAATCTCATGCGCGGGGATTTAGAAAAGGCTTTTTATATAATATTGGGCCTATGGGCCTAACCATTAAAATCCTTGAAAATGTTTAAGCCCATATTGTGTGACAGTAAACACAAAAACCCTAGCAAAATACTCACGCCACTCTTCTTCTTCTTCTTCTTCTTCTTCCATCGTTCCCTGTGTAAGGAAAAAAACAAATCAGAGATGGTGAAGAAGGAGAAGAAATCGAATGTTTCCGGGAAACCAAAGCATTCGCTCGATGCAAATCGTGCCGATGGGAAGAAGAAAACTACCGAAGGACGTACCGCCGCCACAGTTCGCCGGCTTAAGATGTACAACACTAGGCCGAGGAGAAACCCCGGCGGTAAAATCCTTAGCAATGAGTACCAATCAAAGGAATTGCCTAACTCACGAATCGCACCTGATCGACGATGGTTTGGTAAGTTGGTTATTTGAATTTCAGATTCGTGAGGATTTCAAAATCGATTTCAATATTCATCTGTTTTTTTTTTTTTTTTTT
>VBRH01000017.1:41311-74898 GCA_014578085.1 Cardamine resedifolia | reverse complement strand
CTCTTCATCGGATACGCCGAGCTTGGACCAGCATCCGATGGCATGAGCCGGTCCGGAGCTCTCTCCATGACCCGTAACAATATTCCATTCTCACATGGTCAAGGTCTCTACATAGATCCAATCCCATTCAAATCCTCCAACAACACTTCTTCTTCTTCTTCTTCTTCTTCTTCTTCTTCCATTTATTCTTTCAAAACATCTTTCACTTTCTCCATCACTCCTCGCCGGTCAAATTAACCCTAACCCTGGTCATGGTCTCGCCTTCATCGTGGTCCCAACCACAAACTACGACCAAGACTCAACTCGTGGCTTCCTCAGTCTTGTTAACCGCACAACCAATGGAAATCCCAATAACCATCTATTTGCCGTCGATTCGATGTTTTCCAAGACAAACGTTTTGGCGATATTAATGATAATCATGTTGGTATTAATATTAACTCTGTTAAATCGACAGTGTCTGAGAAAGCTGGTTATTGGATTCAGACAAGAACCGGAGGAAAGAATCAATGGTTGTTTAAGGAAGTGAGGCTTAGTAGTGGAGATAACTACAAGGCTTGGATCGAGTACATGAACAGTAAAGTCACTGTTACGCTCGCACCTGCGCATTTAGAGAAACCGAAGAGGCCATTGATCGAAACACATGTTGATCTCTCGAAAGTGGTTCTTGAGACAATGTATACCGGTTTTGCCGGTTCCATGGATCGTGGCATCGAGCGTCACGACATTTGGAGCTGGAGTTTCGAGAACACCGCCAAAAATAATTAACGTAATTTAGTTTGATTCGGTTTATTTTGTTCTAGTTTGGTTTGGTTTATCTTTTCTTTTTGTTATCTTTGTCACCGGTTTAATGAGTATTGTTATCTTCTCTTGAATTTATTCAAAATTGCTTTAAAAAATCTATTAAAAATATACTTTATGTCAGAGATGTTGTGGTAGATTAAATAATCCGGCACGGACGCAAACTATATTTGAGCCTTCGATAGTTTACAGTGAAATAATTCATCTGTTGCAAGAATATAGTTTTCGATAGTTTATAGTTTTATTATTAAGTATTAATTTATAGAGGGACTGTAAAACCCATTAATATATAATATGGGCCTCATATTATAGGGTGAAGTTTTTATAAATTAATATTCAATAAATTAATATTTTATTAAATTAATAATTTTTTTATTCTAAATTGATATTTTGATCCAAATATTATCTTTATTAATTAATAAATTTGATAAATTAATTAAAAAATCGTAAAATACATTGGTTTTAATATTATTAATTTATAGAAGTTTTAGTGTAGTATTAGGATTATAGTCTAGATTACTAGGTTTAAAATAAATTTACTAACAAAAGATTAATATTAAATTTCTTTATGTGCTAATTTACTAATTTCTGGTGTATTGATAGGTAACCCCACACACAACCAGCCAATCATCCAGACATTCGCCGTGGAGTTCGACGTTTTCCAGGCCCGAGCTACCAATCTCTTTAGACTTTGTTATTGTTTCCTCATCTTACAAAATTTTATAAATAATACTCCCTCGGCAAAAATGTAGTTTAAGTATTTTACACACAAATTAATAAAACAATAAAATTATCTCTTTTACCCTTCATTATTACATTAAACAAATTTTTTTATTGGTTATTACATTAAATAATAAGGGTAAATGTATAATTTTTTTTTAAAAAACTGTATTGGAAACACAAAACAACAATTATATTGAAACAAATTTTAAAACCTAAAACAATATTTAAAATGAAAAAGAGGGAGTATTTCACATGATTTCAACAAATCCTATATACATATATATGTTTTTGTATAGTTTTTTATATCGAAAATCAGTTTGAGATTTAAGTTAAATTTAATTGAACTTTTTTAAAACTCAAATATTTCAAAAGATAATATACACGTGGTCACTAAATAAAATATCGAGAAGCGTAGACGTTTGGGTACCTGGTTCGGTTCGGGTGTAAATATTTTGGCATCTATTCGGTTTTTCGTTCCATATAGATTTGGGTTTGATTTTTTGAATATAAAAATTTAAGATCCATAGAGTATTTTGTCAATTTGGATTTGGATTTGGATTCCGGTTCGACATTTTTTTTGGTTCAGATTGTTAGTTGGGTCCGGGTCTTTTTGCCCATGCCTATCCGTCTCTAATCATAAAATTATAGAGTACACGTGGCGCATACTGAAGCATGTGTTTTTCTTATATTTGTGCCTCCGTTGTCGACTTGTCTCAATCCGTTCCATGGAAATGTAAGCTCTCTGGTCATTAAATGCTCCCCCACCAATACAATCTCTTCCCTTCACCAAAACAATTTTGTTTTTCTTATTAAAGGTTTTCTAAGTACAATAATTTCTTTTAGATGCTTTTTGTATCGCTACAAATAATGTTTAAAACATGAAGAAAATTGGTCATGTTTTCGAACACAGAAGAAAAGTACAAAAGTTTCTTTATTTTTGAACAAAAATTTCAAGGTTTTAATTTGACCCCAGTGTTTACATATATTTATATATTTGGCCCAAAACCAAAATTTTTTTAAAAAAACGAAAAAGGTTTTCGCTTTACGTTGTGTTATTCCTAGGTCGTCGTTTCACCACGTTGCTTGCGTGGAAAGAGAAGTGAAGATTAGCAAAAAGCGAAATATAAAATGAATAAAACCTTCACAGTGAAGTAAAAACCTTAGGCCCAAAATAGATTTTCTTTGCCGAGAATTTAATTTCATGAACTGATTGCTTTTCAACGGATTTAAAAAAGGATGATCTTGTGTTTGCAATGTGTGGTTGTATTTTCTTGTTGCCTCTTAATAAGTCTCGTCTCCTTTTTTTTTTGCCTTTCTTTTAGTTGCTTTTAGATTTTAGTGGTCAAGAACCTTCTTTGTGTTTATCTGATTTTGGTGTTTTCTGTCAAATGGTCTATTAAAAATCTTCACTTTCTTTCTAAAAATCTTTAATCTTCATTTGATTTTCGATTCTAGCTTAGGGTTTTTTGGATGGGATCATGAATTGAAGTGTAATGGTTGAAGCTGGAGTAATAAAGAACCTGGAGGAGTTTTCAGATTCTTGGCTGAGTAATTTAATGTGAGCTTTTGGTGGATGATTAATCAAAATCAAATGAAGGGATCTTCAGAATCTAACTCCAGAGGATCAAACACTTGTGGGGTTTCTAAGTCTTTGTCTCACACTGATTATGTCAGAAGCTTACACAAAGATGATAACTTGGGACTTGATGATAACTCTATTGTGAGAGCTTTGGAATGTGAAGATGTTAGCTTGCGTCAGTGGTTAGATAACCCTGACCGATCAATTAATGCGTTTGAGTGTTTTCACGTTTTCAGACAAATCGTTGAGATTGTGAATGTAGCTCACTCTCAAGGCATTGTTGTTCATAATGTTAGACCATCTTGTTTCGTTATGTCTTCGTTTAACCATGTTTCGTTTATTGAATCTACTTCTTGTTCGGATTCTGGGTCTGATGAGGAAACAAAAACAAAGTCTAAAGAAGAGTTTCTTCCAGAGAGACGAAGCAAGCCATTAGAGGAAGTAAAGAAGCAACTTTTCCCTGTGAAACATATATTAGCAATGGAGATGAGTTGGTATACAAGTCCTGAAGAAGATAATGGTTCTACTAGTAATTGTGCTTCTGATGTTTACCGTCTTGGTGTTCTTCTCTTTGAGGTTTGTGAATAAGAGAAGATTGATGTATGTTCTTTAACTCTTTCTTTATTTTCTTGAGAAAACTGATTTGATGAATTTTAGTCTTTGTGTAGCTATTTTGCCCTGTCTCTTCAAGAGAAGAGAAGTCAAGAACTATGTCTAGTTTAAGGCATCGTGTTCTTCCACCTCAGATACTGCTCAACTGGCCTAAAGAAGCTTCCTTTTGCTTGTGGTTATTGCATCCCGAGCCTAGCTATCGGCCATCGATGAGGTGATTGATTTGATCTTTAATGTTTTTGTTTCATTGTGAAATGTTCTGTCCTTTTTTGAGTTTTGGCTCCTTTGTTTTTGCTGGTGCGTGCAGTGAATTGCTACAAAGTGAGTTTTTTAACGAACCTACTGAGAATTTGGAAGCATGTGAAGCTGCGATGGAGTTAAGGGATAGAATTGAGAAACATGAGTTATTGCTTGAGTTCTTAATGTTGATTCAACAGAGAAAACAAGAAGCTGCAGACAAATTGCGAGATACGGTTTCACTTCTTTCTTCTGACATTGATCAAGTTGTAATGCGACAGTTGGTTTTAAAGCAAAAAGGGAATGATGTCTCTTCGTTCTTGGTCTCAAGAAAAGGGATTAGACTAGGAGTTGAGACAGCTGCAACGGAGGAAAATGAGGATAATTCCATTGATGAGGAATCTAAGCTTGATTATACTTTAGAAAGCACGCTTCTTGAAAGCTCTCGGTTAATAATAAATCTCAAGAAACTGGAATCAGTCTACTTTGCAACGCGATATAGACAAACCAAGGCTGCTGCTACTGCTGAAAAACCGTTAGCTAGATATTATCCGGCTTTGAGCAGTAATGGTAGAAGTTCAGAGAAAACTTCAGTGAGCAACCCAATACAACCACCAAAAGATCCCATCAATGATTCTAGACAAGGCGGGTGGATCGATCCATTCCTCGAGGGCTTGTGCAAGTATTTATCTTTTAGTAAGCTAAGTGTGAAAGCGGATTTGAAGCAAGGAGATTTGTTGAACTCATCTAACCTTGTTTGTGCAATTGCGTTTGACCGTGATGGGGAGTTTTTCGCCACAGCTGGTGTGAACAAGAAAATCAAGATATTTGAATGTGAGTCGATAATAAAAGATGGCAGGGACATCCATTACCCGGTGATGGAACTTGCTAGCCGGTCTAAGCTAAGTGGTATATGTTGGAACAGCTACATTAAGAGCCAAATTGCATCAAGTAACTTTGAAGGCGTGGTTCAGGTAAGTTCTCAACTGAAAATAAGAAATCTAAGGAGAAAACTCTCAAGTCTCAACCTTATTAACCAATGGAAAAAACTAACTATTAACAAAGATTTATAATTTCATAGGTATGGGATGTTGCTAGAAGTGAGCTGGTTACAGAGATGAAAGAGCATAAGAAGCGTGTATGGTCCATCGATATTTCATTAGCATGTCCAACATTGTTAGCCAGCGGTAGTGATGATGGTTCTGTTAAGCTTTGGAGTATCAATCAGGCAAATTTCTAAACTAAACCAAAACGTACTTCAAACTTATTGCTCAGAAATGTGAGGAATTTAGTTCTTTGAGGTGATGGTTGAGTTTGCTATCCTCTCTTTCAGGGGGTTAGTATTGGAACCATCAAGACAAAGGCAAATGTATGTTGTGTCCAGTTTCCGTCAGACTCGGGTCGGTCTTTAGCATTTGGTTCAGCAGATCACAAAGTTTACTACTATGATTTAAGGAACCCAAAGCTTCCTCTTTGCACAATGATTGGTCACAACAAGACCGTGAGTTATGTCAAGTTTGTTGATTCATCAACACTTGTGTCTTCTTCGACCGATAACACGCTGAAGCTATGGGACTTATCGATATCTGTTTCTGGTATTAACGAAACGCCTCTTCACTCATTCATGGGACACACTAATGTAAAGGTACCGTTCTCTTCGAACTTCGCTTCTTTTGCTTCATTTCAATCCTGTTTCCGGAGATTTTAAACTCATTTCTGTTCTTCTAATGTGTGTAGAACTTTGTCGGATTATCGGTCTCTGACGGGTATATAGCAACAGGTTCAGAGACTAATGAGGTATGTCTACTCTCACTTCAAAGATATACAAAAAAGGAAGAAACTTTGATCCGATTTATTGCAAAAGGATTAATCTTTGATCTTACTTGTTGCAAAAGGAAGAACATTTGATTTCATTTGTCAGTAAAAAAAACTTGATTTTCTTGTGCTTCACTGGACAGGTTTTTGTGTACCACAAGGCGTTTCCAATGCCGGTTTTGTCGTACAAGTTCAAAACTAAAGATCCTGTGTCGAATCTCGAAGTAGACGATGCCTCACAGTTCATATCCTCTGTCTGCTGGCGTGGTCAGTCCTCGACCTTAGTCGCTGCAAACTCCACCGGCAACATCAAGATTCTGGAGATGGTATGAACAAATGTGGCTCATGGCATAAACGGTAATTTTCCAGGGTTGGATTGGTATAGGAAACAATTTTTGGGAGAGACTAGGAAAAGTGAAAACATTGTTTGCTACTAAAGAATTGTTCATAGAAGATATGATCTTTTGTATTTTGTATAGAACTTATTGTAATTCCTAATGAAACTTTACATACAAGTAATCTTTAATCTCTTCAAAAGAATACAATCAGTCTTGTGTTATATTTATAGATTCTCCCCAAGCTTGACTTCTCCATTGAAAAGAAATTGATTCTCTAGACACACTGATTCTTTCCTGATTTAGCCTCTGCAACTAACCTATCTACAAGCCCTTTGAGCCTCTCAGCACCTAAGCTAGGTCTGATCCTAGCCACATCTTCGACAACCGAGCATTCTGGTTCACCACCGCACCAACCACCGGGAGTAAAACCGCTTTCATTCGTCCGCATAAGGAGTTCTTGATCGATCTTATCCAAAACTGGATCATTTCTTCTGAATTTCCGACCAAACGCAGATCCGCTCGCAATCATCTGTTCCATGTCTCTTAGGGATAACGCGAGAGGATGCTGCCTCGGCGGTTTGTTCCATGCAATGTAGTGAAGATCATGGTTCACCGCGGTTTTGGAGAACTCGGGCACGTTACATATGACTGTATGGAAGTAACTTTCAGGAGAAGAAACGAAGTTGGTGTAATACATGAGTAAAGTCCTTGGTAAATTGTCCCAACCCCATATGGTATACTCTACGAATGAGCGCGATAGAACCATCCAAGCTGATCCTGCAGAACAAAACCAACAAAAAGCTTCAAACTCGATTGCTAACATGATCAGAACAGAGTCATAATGTTCTGACTTGAGGATTAGAAAGAACAATACTGACCGGTGAATAACTTAAACGCAGCTGGTAAACTTCTACTAGGCTTGACCCAGAAAATATCTGATTTGTTTAACATGTAGAGTCCAGGATCAATCATTATTGGCATTGCCCGCTTCTCGCTTTTTCACCAAGTAACATTAGGGTTTTCAGCTAATGAAAAATATTTGCAGAAAGTGAGAACAAGAGAGAAGTAAGAAGCTTACTTTTTCCATTTTAAATGACTTGTGTGTTCGATAAAGTTGAGGTTCCGGTCCAAAGTTGAAAACGTATGAAGCAGATCTTAAAACATAGAACATTGTTTGTCAGAACCAACAAGAGGAAGATCAAGAAGAGAGAAAAAGATCAAAGCTTTTACCATCTTGAGTCACAAGGGGATAATCTGAAGCACTGAGATTGATAAACCAATCCCAATCCGGGCTTCTTTTAAGCAGACTCGCGCAAGCGTGAAGAGTATTTGCCACCATTGTTGGTCCCATATAGGTCACAAGATTAGCTTTGGTTATCATATAGACATTACCTCTTTTTGAATACATAGGATCGTTATTAATGCGAGAAGCTAGCTCTAATCTCTCATCAACCGGTGATTCAAGATCCAAGTGAACAATGTATTGGTTTCTTGGATGGTACAATGCTCTAAGAGTTCTCCAAAGGCTTTCAAGATCTCCTTTAGATCCCGAAACAAGGTAAGCGAAGCGCGGGAGCTTGTCATCTTCACTAGCTTTGGAATCATTTTTGGCGAAACGATAGAAAGTTCCATTTGAATGAAGTGTAGACATTAGACCCATGTTGAAGGAAGTTGCAAGGAGAACAACGCATAACAGAGATGTGATCACAAATGAGAATACACATTTCTTCTCCATGTTTACATACCCCTTTCAATAGAATTTGTGATCATAAGACAAAGAATATTGACACAAAATAAAATTTTAAATAAGACTTTTGCTTTAATCAAAAACCTTTTTAGGAATCTTCCTCTGCAAATACATCAATTTAGCTGATAATAAACCGATTTTATCCATCCTTGAAAACTCTGTACCAAACCGGTATGTTTTGATCTCAGCAATCCTGAGCTCAAGCTTGATTTAGGCCACTTGCATCATCACACACTACTAATACCAATCAAACAAATCAAGATTTTAGATTACCTTCAAGTGTAAAATTTTAGAAAAAATATAATGTTCTTGTCCTCTTAAACTTATCTAATCGGAATTTTTGGGTTTAAATGTTTAATAATCAATCAGAAACTAAACAGCTACATTACTCTCTTATTAAGAAACTCTTCTTCACAAAACCCGCGTAAAAAAAAAAAAAAACATTGTTGGAAACTGCCTCAAGATTCGATATGATCAAATATAAGAACTGATTATATATTGAAAGAAGAGAGATTGAAACCTGAATTTTTATTCCTTGGTGCAAATTTTTATTGACACAAGGAGGAAGAACAGAGATTTTGCTTTGGTTTAGATACGTTTGGTGAAGAAACATAGACAATTAAACACTCTTGTGTCAACTAAAATTATATAGAGAGGTAAAACCAAAACAAAAAAAAAATTATATAGAGATGATGATGAGAGAGTGAATTATGAAAGTCTTCCAAAAAAATGAAAATTTAACTTTTTTTTCCTTAAAAAAGAAGATGGAAATTCGTAGAGGTTATATATCCAATTATTATGAAGCTACAACACGAAAAACGAAAACAAAATTCTAAGTCTTTCGCTTTCTGCTCTCGCATCCATAAATTCTGTTTCTTTTTTTCTTGCTATGCGAAAACGATTATTAAATTAATCAATTAAATATCTGCATAACAGAACACAAAAAAAAAAAAAAAACGGTTTTGTTTCATGAATGTAATTTTTTCGTGACAGATTTTAAATTTTTATTTTTTTCAGCTGAAAAACATGAAGAAATGTATTGATTTCGTGTAACATAATCTAACGGATGATATAGAGGTTGTTTGTAGATGTGCTTGTAGCAGATTAAGTATTTTCAAAATATTGTCAAAACAAATTTATTTTAAAATGTATAAAGTTGTAACATGTACCGTAGTCTTTGGGTTATGCAATTGTAACATACGCATAAGGAAGTGTGATAACAACACTTGAACTAACGCTGCCATTCTCATTTTTTGTTTTAATTACTTTGCCATAATTAAGAAAACTTCTCTATATCTTCACCTCGTATTTAAATTATGTGATTTTGTTTGATTCATTATGTAATTGAGTGAAAAATCTTTCTTTCAATTTTAGTAACCAATTGAATATGATGTTAATCATGTGATAAATTTAAAAAATATAGTTGAAATAAACTGCAAGTAGGAAAACGAATTTTTTTTGGGTTGAATTGTAATAATTGTATTCGAAGAACAAGTCATATGGTAAGGTCGGTATGGACCACGATTATACCTGGAAATTAATCAATAATTGGGTGTTTTTGAGACTTGTGTAGTTTTTATAATGAATTTATGTAGTTTTAAATTTTAATTTGCAAAATATGTAGTTTTTAGAGTAGTTTCAAGAAAAAATAGGGGTATTAAATTGAAAACTATCCTAAAAATTACCTATTTGTAAATTAAAATTTAAAATTATCTAAATTATAAAAAAAACTTAAAAACTATCTTATTTTTTAATTTTCTCTTTGTGTTTTAAAGAAAATCCCAAAATCCAATTGTTTTTGCAGATTATTAATTCAGATTAACATAGAATTGACTGTTGACCTTTCAAGGACTACTAGAAGTAGAGAGGGTCAATGAGGATTTAGAGAAAATCAATAAATATTTTTTCTCAAAAATATTAAAGTGTGGCCCCCAAAAAAAAAGAAAAAAAAAAATACTTATGTTTTTGGATTGCAAGAAGAAACAAGAAACATAAAATTGAAATGTGAACGCAAAAACAAGAAATCTTGAATCTTCTTCCTCAGTTTCTTCTTATGGGATCAACAAGATCTGATTTTTAATCCCCTCTTTCTTAATCTCCGAAAGATCTGATTTTTTCTTCATAAAACTGTTAGATTTTCTTGTTTCCCGTTATAAAAATTAGGTCTTTACTTCAGCTAAAACCCTCAAGATTCTCTGAAGACTTTGTTTGAACACTTGTCTCTCACTTCTCGTTTCTTTCTAGGTAATTTTTCGTGATTCTGCTGCAATTAAAAATCGAATCTTGATTGTTCATAATTTGATATAAAGGTTTGATCTTTTTGGCTATTTCGTGGAGCAGGACTAAATGAGTGCGCCGATTTTACTGTGTGACGGCTTCGATGTGCGTCGAATTCTAATTGGGAAGTTAAACGGAGATGATTCATTAACGGTGACCACCGAGGAAGACGACGACGAAGCTGTGTTTTCCGGTGATAGCTTACTCGGAGACGCGGCTGAGGAGGAGGAAGAATGGTCTGAAGAGAATCATATCTGTTATTACTTCGTTAAGCAACACGCTTATGATGATCCTGAGATTAAGGACAAGATTGATGAAGCTGATAATGAGATTTATCAGTGTAACACTGAACGGATTCACATTGCTAACAGTTTGAAATCCAAAAGGGTGAAGATTTTTTTCTTTAGTCTTTTTTTTTGGGTTTGTTGATTTATACATTTTGAAATGGTTTTTGATTAGATTGTATGTAAATGGTGTAGGCTGAGAGATTGTCTCTGGTTGCTTCAATGGAGAATTTGATATCATCACTTGATGAATACAATGCAATCTTTCCTCATCAGTTGCTGACTATGGAAATACACGAAGTAAAGGAGCAAGAAGAAATGGTTACAGAGAAAATTTACAGCTTAAGTGATAGATTAAGGGAGATTAAGATGGAGATCGACTTGTTGGATGTTCAAATGGCTAGTGTACTTGATCAAAGAGACAGAGCCTTTGAAAGAATTAGGACCTTGAGGATACAACGAGACAGAGGGGTGCGATTTCTGCCTCTTCCTTGTGTTCAAGTGTTTTTTTCTTTCTATATCAGTTGGATCTTAAAGATCTTTTTTTGATCGTATGTGTTTTGTTTTGTAGAATGCCGCATTTTTCCAGAGTCGTGTTGTCATGAAGAAAGCCATGGAATTGGCTACTTCTGGAAATGTTACCGATCTTGAAGAGCTTGCTTATTCCGAGGTTTGTTTTGTTTTGTCAGTCTATTGGGTTTGTGACTGTGTGTGTTTCTGAGATTTGAGTATTTGTTCTTACTTTGTCTTCGTGTCTTGTCTTTTCGATAGGTTGATAGATTTATGTCTCGTTGGAACAATGACAAGGCTTTTAGGGATGATTACAAGAAAAAAATTGTCCCTTCACTTGATGAGCGAAAGCTGAGACGTGATGGGCGGATTAGGGACCCGGAAGGCAATGTATATACTGAGAATGGAGATGAAACAACGGGGAAAAAGGCGATAGAACTAAAGAGGTTTAGTACTGAGGAGGAGAGTGATGTTGGTATGGATTTTGATATCCCGGTGTATGAGAAGCTCCGAAAGGAGGAAGAAGAGATTGATGAAGATACTTTGAAGGACAAGAAACGAGAAGAGCAGATAGAGAAAGCTAGGCTAGCAATGGAAAGGAAGAGGAAGCTACATGAGAAAGCTGCTGTTAAATCTGCCATAAGAGTTAAGAAGGAAGCTGAGAAAAAAATTAAGGAGCTTGAGAAGAGAGCGAAGAAGAAGACGCAGAGGGCTGTTAACTCTTCTTATTCAGATGTTGACAGAACAACAGAGAGAGTCACCGAGGCATCAGAGCCAGAAAAGGAGAAACTATTAAATGGGAGATCAGTGTTTCCAAAACAGAGAAGTTTTAGGTATAGACATCAGGGAAAAGAAAATGAGGCTGTCCTCAAAGCCATCATAAAGCGTAGAAAAGCTTATAGGTTATGGGTTTGGACTGTTTCCTCTGCTGCAGTTGCTCTCCCACTCGCTCTCTTCGTAATTTTCTTTTACATTCGATGAGAGGAAGGAGAAACATAAAATAGGTATCTCTGTTTTGTAAAGAGTTGAGTGATGAGCAAACAGGTTCAGGGTTTAAAGTTTAGCTTAGAAGCAAATGACAAATGTCGATGGAGTCATAAATTTCCGAAGTAGTAGAGACATTTTTGTCTCCATGGTGAGATATGTTTGACATCTGAAAGCTGATTTGGTTAAACATCATGATTCATGACCTGACCACTCTGCAAAAGCTCTTCCACAGGGATCGGGCCAAGATGTCTGAGCAGGATCAACTTTGGGACCTCGAACATCTTTGTTTTGATCTCTTTGTTGAGTCGTAGGAACCAAAAGGTATTTGTCTTAGTCTTATGTAGCTTCAGAATGTGTGTACATGGAAGAGACGTCATGAATCTTTTACTGATTTACATAAAACAAAACTTGTGGATTGATACCATTTTATTACAGATTACAGTCGAAAGTCTCTTGTCTTCTTCAAATGTGATTGAAAAAACGTGAAAGTACTTAAAACAGTCCTTGTCTGATTAAATAAAGCAAACCCTCTAAACAAGAGTGAGGTGTTCGAGCTGTATTAGATGATAAGAAACCTTCTAATGGACTTAGAGGCTTCTCCTTAACCGAAGAAGTTTCAGAGACGAAACAGCTAATGGCTTTCACGAGCTTCGCTCCTTCATGGATCGTCCTGAGACAAACTTTCCGGACAGTGGCAGCTTCTTCTTATCTTCACACAAATCACAAAACCCTAATTACGAATCTCTCCGTTCCTTCTTCGTTTCCTCTCCGACGTTCAGGTTTTTGTTTACTTACTTTTGTTCGTCATCAATTTTGTGTTGATTGGGAATTTAGAGGTTAGGGTATGAAATTGTCTTAAAAGTGTTGCACTTTCTTAATCTTGAGATTTCTAGTTTGATTAAAAATTGCAGCTTTGAGAAGATGTCATGTTGCAGAAGCAATAAAGGGAGATGTAGATTCTCTCCTCAAAGGAGTAGGAGACCAATCCATTGCTAAAGAAGTTAAACATATTCTTGAAATGGTATTAGATTCACTATCTTCATTCTCTCTTTCTCTGAGGAGACTCCTTAGATCTCATTCTCTCAATGGGATTTGTTTATAAGGCGAGACGTGTAGCATCAAGAAGAGAAGTTCTTCATAGTGATTTTGTCACGCCACCTATTGTTAAGGAATCAGTTTCAGTATTGGGAAAACTTGCTGATGTTAACATTGTTGCTCAAGGAGGTTACCCTGAGGTCTTGTTTCTTCATCTTTAAAAAAACAAACTTTCATATGAAAATGTTAACTTAAGCTGATTATGTTATTGCGGGGAATCGTCTTTTGTCTTAGGCTGAACGGTGTAGGATATCAATTGGACATCCTGATGTTCTAACCAATGATCCAGATATAGTTGCTGCTTTAAGGTACACAAACTCATGAATTGGTAAATGTTTGTTTCTTGTATGAGAGTCTGAATATGTTTCAATTTATAGTATCACAGGGAATTTCGGGTTTCAACCTTGTTCACACGGTGACTTCCTTGGCGCGATTCTTGGCACGGGAATTTCCAGGGAGAAACTTGGGGATATCTTAATTCAGGTATCATCTCACTGATTCTTTATAACAACACTTACAAAATATTTCCTTTAACATCGTTTCTTTGGCTATTTGACTTTGATGGTACTGAAAAAGGAAGAAAAGGGAGCCCAAGTCCTGATAGTTCCCGAACTAGTTGACTTTATTGTTTCCGCTCTCGACAAGGTTTGTTTAACCCATTAACCAATATCTTGCTCTGCACTACTATGAACCTATGATGTGAATACATCCTTTTGATAGGTTGGAAATGTTTCTGTAACTTGTACTAAGATACCGTTGCTTGCTCTTGAATACGAACCGCCTAGGTACTAGCACTCACTAATAATTCCTTAGAAACATACTCTTTTGCTTTGAAAAGGTTTTTGGCATTGGCTGCTCTTGCTTGCTTATTTGCTTTGTTTGTTTAATTAGGACTAATTCGATTAAAACCGTGGAAGCCTCATTGAGAATTGATGCAGTAGCTAGTGCTGGTTTCAAGATTTCGCGGTCAAAGCTCGTTGATATGATTAGGTAAAAAAGGCTTTCTTTTTCTATTTGATCTGTTATGGAATTCTCATATTTGCTAATATTAAAGAACATTCTTCTTTGAATGCAGTAATAAGGACGTTCGGGTTAACTGGGCAACTGTTACCAAGAACGGAACCACGGTGAAGACCGGTGATGTTGTCTCTGTTAGCGGGAAAGGGAGACTCAAGGTAAAGATTTGTTAGAAGTGAGTTTAGTTAGTGATTAGTTTCAAAATTATTTATCTTTTTTCTTGTAAATTGTGTTTCAATCACAGATTGGAGAGATCAATGAAACGAAGAAGGGAAAATTTGCAGTTGAAATCATCAGATATCTTTAGAAAAAGGATATTTCTTTTTCATCTTTTTTGTTGTCTCTTCTCATAGCTACTTTTTGTTTGTTCTCGTTTCTTCGTTTGTTGACATTTTGTTATATATAATCATAGCAAAGTCAGATGACTGAATTAATCTTGATTTTTTCATTTTAAGATTATGATGAAAACTATCGTTTTTGTAACATGTAAGAACTTTATAAAGCCAACTAATGGATCAAAAATAAATCTCTATTATATAATGTAAACTAACCGACCAAAAGATCGTCTTTACAAGAGTATAACATTTTCTTTATTTATTTTTATTAAATAATCAAGTTTGCGTTTAGATATCACTCACAAAATCATTACATACGTATTCATGAAGGTTTTGTATACGTGAAATACGTAACAGTTTCTTCAAGAAATTACCAAAAAAAATAATAATAGAACAACCGATAAAATAAAAACTCTTTCACCAAAAAAAGAAAAAAGAAAGAAATTACCCACAATAACCGTACTCACATTTAACCCCCGTCACACATTTTCTCTTGCATTTTCCACAATGGTTAGGGTTAAAATGAACGTAAGAGCAAACACCACCGCAACAACGCTGCCCGAAACTGCATTTGTGACCGCATCGACCACAATTGTTCTTATCTCCTAGAATATTCCGACAATGCTTCTTGCAGCAATGCAATAGGCTCGTCCCGTTGTTCACTTTTACGCCATTGCATATGTTGTGACTCGCGACGTGACATCTCATTCCTTTCTTGATCTTCTTGTAGTGGGAAACTAACATTCTAGTTTTGGATGAAATTTTCACATTTGAAAGCATAGAGGGAGTTTTGTCAAGAATGTAGAATTCAGGGTCTTCTTCTTGGTCGACAACTTTTTCAGATAAAACCGAGTTAGGATTAGTTGCTATTGTTATTAGGAGATAGATGATTAAGGAGAGAAGTGAGATGGTTATAATGAATGTATGAGGGATTTTAATGACCATTTTGCTTTAGGTAAAATATTAGCCAAAGAGAGTTTGCCTTTGGAGCAGAGAAGAAGCAATGAAAGGAAAAGTAGGACTTAAGGAAAGATATTTGTTCTTACGAATGTAGGGTATTTTAAGGCAGGAACCACAATATTGAAAATTCGAGTTTTAATTTATTTAAAAGAAATTTTCTTTCTTTTTATTGCCTAAGAAATTGGTTTTCTTAGGCAATTTCATTAATTAATTGATTATTCCTCAAATATAGCCTGCCAAAAAATAGAATTTTAATCATAATTTTATTTAATAGTATTTTAACAACTTGAATAGTTTGTATAATATTCGCCCAAAAAAAAAGAAGAATATTTGGGTATAATACAAAACTAATAATGACTACAAAATATTTCTAAAATACTTCACAGCAAAAATAATAGTAAAATAAAAATAAAAAAAACTAAAATGGAAAAGTGAAAACTAGAAAATAACTTGTCTCTCTACATTTGCGTTTGTGTCATCTGTTAGTTTTCGTATAATCTGGAGATTTGAGGTTGAAGTCTAAATTCATTTCTGAAAATATGTAAACAACAGTCTATATATATAATAGTCCACCGTATAATAAAAATTGTGAACACATTCTTTAACAACAACAACCAAACCCTGTGAACACAACGATTGTTCCACTACTATACCATCATTTTTTCTTTAGTGTTACTTGTCAACTAGTCGTAGTATTTTGGTATATACTTGTCATTCTTTAACAAGGTTTGTCTAGTAGAAGTATATACTTTTTGGTATCATTCTTTATTGTTTTACCTCATTGGTTGATCTTATGTCATATTTTTTTTACTTTGTAACACTTCCACTTGCTCCAATTTTAAATAGAAAGCCTTTTATTAAAAAAAAAAAAAAACTAGTAGTGTTTTATTAATTTTACCAGCTATTTTAACTTTGAACTATAATTCTACTCATTGTCGTATCTTATACACACTTTGATGATTGATACTTTATTCAGAAACACAGCTTTTTTTATAATGAAATACTCAATACGTTACACTCGCGTGATATAAGATAGCATTATTTTTTCCCAACATTGTAACATAGTTTTACCTTCAAAAAAGAAAAAAAAATTACATTCGAATTCAATTCCTTTGTATTTTCTAATTTATACTGACTACTAATATAGGGGGAATTGGAATTAAATTATGTTTGTCATCCAATTTGACCATATATAGATTTTCCAGTTAGGCTTGGTCAAATAGGTTTTATAATAATTGAAAATCTATTATACCCTTGATTATAAAATTGAGGTTTCAAAATTAACCACCTGGTTGTTATCTTCTAATTTCTTATTTAGATGTCTCGTCATCTCAGATAGATAGTCAATCAGTTTGGTTGTTGCAGCATATGATATCTCATATTTGTCTTTCTTGGATTTAATGGTACCTCACATATGTTGGAGCTGAAAATGTATGACCAGTCTTTATTTCTAAAAAGGGCTGAATAGAACAGAACAGAATGATACTAAATTATCATTGTTGTTCGTAAAGATTGATAATTTTGAGTAACAAACTCGAATTCCTAGCATTTGCGTTTACATATTATTTAATTGTTTTAATTAAATAATATTTGCGTTTACATATGTATATTCTCACTCACAAAATCATTACATATATATGTATTCATGAAGGTTTTGTATACGTGAAATACGTTACGGTTTCTTCAAAAATTAGCACAAAAAAAAGAAGTAAAAAATAGAACAACTTATTTGCGACCGATAAAATAAAAACTCTTTCACAAAAAAAAAAAACAAAACTTTAACAAGAAAAAAAGAAATTACCAAAAGAATAGAACAACTTAAAGTGGGGATAAAACCCTCATTTTGTTTTTGATAAACATATAAAACCCTCATTTTTCATTAAAAAAACAAAATCATTTTAAATGATAAAACCCTCATTTTTCATTTAAAATATAAATAAATCAAACATACCCACAATACCGTACTCACATTTAACCCCGGTCGCACATTTTCTCTTGCATTTTCCACAGTGGTTATGGATAAAACCGTGGAAGCCTCATTGAGAATTGATGCAGTAGCTAGTGATGGTTTCAAGATTTCGCGGTCAGAGCTCGTTGATATGATTAGGTAAAGGGAGACTCAAGGTAAGATTGTTAGAAGTGAGTTTAGTTAGTGATTAGTTTCAAAATCATTAATCTTTTTTTGTTAATTGTGTTTCAATCACAGATTGGAGAGATCAATGAAACGAAGAAAGGAAAATTTGCAGTTGAAATCATCAGATATCTTTAGAAAAAAGATCTTTCTTTTTCATTTTTTGTTGTCTCTTCTCATAGCTACTTTTTTTGTTCTCGTTTGTTCGTTTGTTGACATTTTGTTATATATAAAATCATAGCAAAATCAGATGAATGAATTAGTCTTGATTTTTTTTTTCATTTTAAAGATTATAATGAAAACTATCGTTTTTGTAATATGTAAAGCCAACTAATGGACTAATTGACGAAAATATACTCTTTACAAGAGTATAACATTAATTTAATTTTATTAAATAATCAAGTTTGCGTTTACATATCACTCACAAAATCATTACAGACGTATTCATGAAGATTTTGTATACGTGAAATACGAAACGGTTTCTTTAAAAAATTACCAAAATCAAAATAAAAATTGAGCAACTTATTTGTGACTGATTAAAGAAAAAACTCTTTAACAAAACAAAACAAAAATTACCAGAAAAATAGAACAACCTAAAGTGATGATAAAACCCTCATTTTTCATTAAAAAAATAAATAAATCAAGCATACCCACAATACCCGTACTCACATTTAACCCCTTTGGCACATTTTCTCTTGCATTTTCCACAATGTTTACGATTAAAACTAACGTGAGTGCAAACACCATGGCAACATTGCTGCCCGAAACCGCATTTGTGATGGCATCGACCACAATTATTCTTATCTGCTAGAATATCCCGAGAAACACCATGGCAACATTGCTGCCCGAAACCGCATTTGTGATGGCATCGACCACAATTATTCTTATCTGCTAGAATATCCCGACAAACACCATGGCAACATTGCTGCCCGAAACCGCATTTGTGATGGCATCGGCCACAATTATTCTTATCTGCTAGAATATCCCGACAAACACCGTCGCAACATTGCTGCCCGAAACCGCATTTGTGATCGCATCGACCACAATTATTCTTATCTGCTAGAACATCCCGACAATGCTTCTTGCAGCAACGCAACAGGCTCTTCCCCTTGTTCGCTTTTACGCCATTGCATATGTTGTGCTTACCCACGTGACATTCCATTCCTTTCTTGATCTTCTTGTAGTGAGAAACTAACATTCTTGTTTTGGATGAAATTGTTACATTTGAAAACATCGAGGGAGTTTCGTCAAGAATGTAGAATTCAGGGTCTTCTTCTTGGTCGACAACTTCTTCAGCGAAAACCGAGTTAGGATTAGCTGTTGTTGTTATTAATAGGAGATAGAGGATTAAGGAGAGAAGTGAGATGGTTTTAATGAAAGTATTAGGGATTTGAATGACCATTTTGCTTTAGGTAAAATATTAGCCAAAGAGAGTTTGCCTTTGGAGCAGAGAAGAAGCAATGAAAGGAAGAGTGGGACTTAAGGGATGATCTGTGTTCATACGAATGTAGGGTATTTAAAGGCAGGAAACACAATATCCAAATTCGAATTTTAATTTATTTAAAAGATATTGACTTTCTTAGGCATCTGCTTTAATTAATTGATTATTCCTCAAATCTAGCCTGCAACAAAACAAATTTTAATCATAATTTTATTAAATGGTATATAGACATGCAACTTGAATGGTTTGTATAATATTCGCCCAAAAAAAAAAAAGAATCGTTTGTAGGATACAAAAATAATAATGACTACAAAATATTTCTAAAATACTTCACATAATTAATTTTAACATAATAATAGTAAAAAAAAAAGAAGAAGAAGGAAAAATGGCGATAAAAAACTAGAAAATAACTTGTCTCTCAACATTTGCGTTTGTCATCTGTTAGTTTCCTATAATCTGGAGATTTCAGGTTGATGTCTAAATCCATTTCTGAAAATATGTAAAAGCAGTCTAATATAATAGTCCACCGTATATTAAAAATTGTGAACAGCTTCTTTAACAACAACAACCAAAAACTGTGAACACAACGATTGTTCCACTACTATAACATCACTTTTTTCTTTAGTGTAACTTGTCAACTAGTAGTATTTTGTTAATTTTACCAGCTATTTTAACTTTGAACTATTCTACTCATTTTCGTATTTTTAACACTTTATTGATTGGTACTTGTTTCATAAACACAAATTTTTTTAAAAAAATTATAATAAAATACTCAATACGTTACATTCGCGTGATATAAGAGAGTTTTTTTTTTACCCCACATTGTAACATAGTTTTACCGACAAGACACAAAATTACGTTCCAATTTATACGACTTATATATGTATAACTCTTATTACCGTGATATATACTTTTATTTAAATGTTATTATGGCCAAAAGCTAACTTTTGTTCTGTTGTGCATTATAATACCTTTGTTGTATTGTGCTTAAATATGAACTTTGTTTGATATCGAGCATGAATTATTTGACTCCCACAAAGAGAACAATTTAAAAAAACTAAGGTAGACATGCAACTTGACCGGTAAACAATTCAAACTAATTTTTTAAAAGGTCAAAAATCATGATGGCCACAAACAACACATGACCGGTAAACAAAAACAGCACAAGAGCTCTTTGAAACCATAAGAAGTTGGTTTTCTTAGGCAATTGCATTAGTTAATTGATAAAAGAAAACAGCACAAGAGCTCCTTTTTAATTTTTTTTTAATAAACGAACAATCCAAAATGAATTTTCATATAGAAGTGAAACAAAGCTTTTAAAAACCGTAAGTAGTGATGATTTTTTTTTGTTTTTTGAGAAATCAGAATACAAGAAAAGAAATAGTGACAAAAGAACTTGGTGTCATAAAGGAAGAAAGAGATCGTAGAAGGATGACGTCAATAATCTTTTAACAAAAAAAAAGAACAAAGATGACGTCAAGGAAAATAAAGAGATAGCAAAACACTAGCTATTATAGAGTATATGTAAATATTTTATAAACAATTCTCCCATATTTTCGATAGAGTTTTGTTAACTCTTTGTAGTTATCTTCATAACATGTGAATTTCTATATCTTTAACAAAACAAAAACTTGTGGATCTTTATTTTGTGAGATAATGTTTTTTTTGTTCGGAACAAAAAATAACTACAAGAAAAATATAATTATCTTCATAAGAAATTTTTTCGTCTAATTTGTTGATAATAGTTATGTAGTTTATTACAAAGAAAGGTCAAATTCATTTCTATATTTATGAATCTTGACTTCTTCTCTTTGTTAGCTCTTTTTAGATCAGTTTTCTCTGTGGGATTGTGAATCTGGAGGCGGAGCATGAATCTTGTGCTTCGATCGAGGCCCAATCATGCACACATATCCAATAAACAAAGTTATTGGGTCTCAAAAATTTTTAAAATTTTTAGTAAAAAAATTAGGCCCCAAAAAAATTTGTTATTGTAAAAATAGACCTCATTTTTTTGAAAATTTAAAATTTGGTCTCAACTTTTAAATTTATCTATTTTTACTGCAAAATATGTCCCGTTTTTCTGAAACGTTAAGATTTGGTCTCAAGTTTTAAATTTTATCAATTTTTTTATTTGTTTTAGGCATCATATTTCACAGGACCGGCCCTGCTCCGGTCTGTGTAAAAGAGTATCCATGGATGCTCTTAAGTCACGTAAGCGTCGCTGCTAATTGTTTCCAGAATCAAATTCAAATCAAGAATTTGTATCAAATTCTCGCCAAGAGATCACGAGCAGGTTTTGACACAAACTCCCACACTACAGAGTTGAAGTCAAGCTTCACATTTTTTAATTGCTTCAAAAATGGCATCCAATGAGTCTCCCTTAAAAAGACCATAGAGGAGGACTCCTGCATTCCAAATGTCCACTTTCACACAGAACAATTTTCAGAAAGAACTTCAGGTGCAACATAAGCATGACTTCCTGTAACTGCACTCCAAGTTCTAACCAATTCATATCAATGTATAAATTACTAAGGAATTAATAACGTTTGAATGTATTTACCCTTTGCAGTTCTCATGGAAAGGCCAAAATCAGGAACCTGTATTTTTCCAGTAGCTGTTAGGAAAATATTATCTGGTTTTATATCTCTGTGCACAACTCCCATCTCGTGACAATAATTGACGACTAGCATGAGGTCCTTGAATATATTAGCTGCTCGCTGCTCAGAATATTTGCCCACCTTGACTCTCTGATCTATCAAATGTCCCCCGAACATAGCTCCATCACAACGTCTCCGTCACGTGCGATCAAGCGAAGATTGTTGCTTGTAGAAACGGAATTTTTTTTTGGGAAAAAAACCTTTATGTTAAAGTCTTTGAAAATATAAAGACAACACCTACTATTTTTAAAGAGTTTTTATATGAAAAAAACTTTTCAATTCAATCAACCAATAATGCTAAATTTTAATATAATTATAAAGTCAGTTAAATTCATTTTATTTGAATAACACATGACTTTTATTGAATTTTTAAAATTTTCAATCCAATAACACATGACTTTAAATGAAATTAATAAAAAAATTTGAACTACCAAAACCAATAACACAATACTTTAATAGAGTTTTGAAAATTCAAGAATGAATAACAGTGAAGTCTTCAAAACTTTTAATTCTTTAAAAATCTTAGAACCAATAAGCCCTCCTTAGTTAATGATCAATAAGAACCAAAAATTTGTATAAATTGGCTAAACCGTGATAAATCTGGAAAAAAACCTCATAAATATAATAGTTTTCTTAAATTTATTCATTAGTGAATAGACTTATTTATACGATTATAACTTCTTTAACAAATTTTTTACATATTATAATAGAAAAACTACATATTTATCATTAAGGAGATATACACAAATGTTAACTTAACGAAAAATCTATACTATATAAAAGTTGAAGCTATAATATTCCTAGGGTGTTCACATAGGATTTAAGAAACCTGATACTATTGGTCTACGTCATCGTCTCTAAATTAAAAACTAACTTTTACTTAACGCATTCAAAATTAAATTTTAATATTTCCTTAAACCTATATTATATTAAAAAAAGGAAAAAAAACAACACCATATAGAAAAAATTGTAAACTAATACTTCTTTAATTCATATAAAATTAAATTAAATATTTCCTTAAACCTATAATATATAAAAGAAAAGGAAAAAACAACAATATATAGAAATAAAAATAATGTAAACTTTTGTTATTGGAATACAAAAAATAATAATTAATCATTACATAATGGATTTAAAAATAATGTACAGTTTTGTTATTGGAATACAAAAATAATAATTAATCATTACATAAAATAATCCATTTTAGTCTCACAATATTTTTTTAATATTCCATTTTATAAGTTTAGCCACATCTACCAACCACGTAGAATTTTAAACATCCCATCACAATTAGCTAAAAATAATTAATCATTAGATATATATAAAATAATCCATATTAGTAACTAAAATTTTTAATATTCAATTTTTTAAGTTTACTCGCATTTAGCTATAAGCTTTCTAATTAGGTGTCCACATAGGGTTTTAGAAATCAATCTTATTGGTCTATGTCATTACATCTAAATTAAATAATAATATTTTCTTAAATCATGTAAAATTAAAATTTATTATTTCCTTAAACCTATACTATATAACACAAAAGAAAAAAAACGACATATAGAAAAAAAAATGTAAAACTTTGTTATTGGAATACAAAAAAATAATTGATCATTTTAGTCTGACAACTTTTTTAAATATTCTATTTTATAAGTTTAGGCACATCTACCAATCCAAATCAAATTTTAAACATCCAATCACAATTAACTAAAAATGATCACTGCATATATAAAATAATCCATATTGGCCACTAAATTTGTTACTATTCCATTTTAAAAATTTATTCACATCTATCTATCCACATAAAAAATGTGTATGGACTATCGGAAAGAATACCAAAACATAATTAAAATCTTAAAAGATAAAAATCATGAGAAACAAGTATAAATATAAATAAATAATAATATATAAAGAAAATGAAAAGAACCATACAAACAATTGAATATTAGCATTTTGTAGAAAAAATAATTTATGGAGTAGAAAAAATATTTTATGGATGATGGATGATTAACATAATGGAATACTAGCATTTTGTATAGACTCTAACTTATATTTTCCTTTAAAAGAAAAAAACAAGTTAGACTCTAGCTAATATTTAAAGTTATTGATGATTAACGTAAGTTATTTATGACTAATAATAAAAATTAACCTATTTGACGCTAAGAATATCCACTAATAATAATTATAGTTCAATATCATCATCCAAACTGTACTCTCTATACAAGACACAAGCTCTCAAACAGTTTAATATCAACATCAAAACTGAAATCTCTGTGCTAAGTCTCAAAAGAGGAAAAAAAAAAAAAATTACTTGAAGTAATGGGTTTACGAAATAAAGAATTTTCTCTTGACAACAAAAATAAAATAAATTTAATTTATTATTAGATTAGAAATATTTCTTAATTATATTGGTTTTAATTATGAATAATAGAAAATATATTTAAAGGTTGAAATAACAATAAACTGTTATGGTATATATAGAAACCAAAATTAATGGATTGCTACAAAACATCGTTAATCAAAAGAACAAAAATTATTTGCAATAATGAGTTTAAGAAATAAGAAAGTTATGTTGTAGTTTCCTATTAACAAAGAAATCAAATTGACTTAATATTAGAATAAAAAAGCTTCTTATTTTTAAGTATTTGGACAAAAAAAAAGAGTTGTACTCTCACATAAAGTTTATAGGTGCTTTAATGTTTGGTAAGTTGCTTTTCAACATTAATTTTTTTTTGTTTGAGTTGTCTGAATTAAAATGAAGAACCCTTAAACAGATTTTGGTTTTACTTTTATTTTATGAGATTAACAAAATATAAGATTTCTCAGTTTCTTATATTGTGTTTTATCTACGAAATTTTGAATTTTGTGATTTGCCGCTATAGCTAAAACCCCATAAACAGTATAGTTTACTTCTTCTCTTTTTTTGTGGTCAATTTTTTTTCATGGTTTTCTTCAGTTTGTTACATGTATTTAATCATATTATATATTGTTAATATTTTTTGGCAAATTATAGTTCACAATTCATGATAAGGATTACGCAATGGAGAATCATGAATGATATATGTGGTAATGAGGATAGAGAATGAAGACAAATACAATGAGTGATTGCAAAAAGACAGAAGAATTATAGATTTCGAGGAAATATATGAAGACAAAAATGCAAATACATATTAAAAAGAAGGTGAGAAAAACATGAGTTGTTAGAAAGAAAGTATAGGGAAAATGGTTGAAAGTGGATGAAAGTAAATTATGGTTGTGGTTAGATTGAGGGAAAATAAGAGAAGAGGTCAAAGATATGGTTAAAGCTCATAAAATTTCTTGCAATATGAGGTACTATTAAAAAATTTAGAGAGAACAAGAAAACTTATAAAGAATCCATAGGTTTAGATAGTCAGAGATTTTAATCTCGGTATAATGTTATCTTCAAAAGAGTTATACTAACTAAGACAACGTCAAAAGAAAAGAAGAACAATGGTGAATTTGAGAATACAAAAATGAAAAAGTTGTAGAAGTAAGTCTCCAACCAATATTTGATACATCACAACAATCCATTTCATGGGATTCAATCAAAACGCCATAGATGAAAATACTCGATTATCTACAAAAATCTAAAGTCTGAGAGAGAGCTATCAAAAAAATTTCTCCCTTGATAAATTTTATATTTTGAAAGAAAGAAAAATCTTAAAAGCTATATTAGATTTTTTTTAGTTGTGTATTTAAATTAAACAATTTGCCTTAAATATAACTTCAAAATTCAAGAAATTTAAACTATTTTCAATTAGTAGTTATATAAAATATATATATATTGATTTTTTAATTAATATAACTGGTTACACAAAAAATTTTATCCAAAATTTTAGATATATCCGCAAGTATTGCGGGTTTAAAACCTAGTGTCCTCAAAAGTCAAAACCATAATAAAGCATAGAAAAGCTTATAGGTTATGGATTTGGATTGTTTCCTCTGCTGCAGTTGCTCTCGGGCTCGCTCTCCTTGTAATGTTCTTTTACATTCGATGGGAGGAAGAAGAAACATAAAAGAGGGTTCTCTGTTTTGTAAAGAGTTGAGTGATGAGCAAACAGGTACAATCATTGGCGGACCCAGGAACAATTATTACCTGGTGCAAAAATAGCTAAGAAGTTGATTTGGGGGATTTGAACCACTTATCTCCCAGAATAGGTGGTACATTTAATACCACTACACAACTTCTATATAATTATAATAACTGTAAAAACTACATATTATATATTTTTACCGGTGCAACTGACATTAATTAGCAATAATTCCATAGTCGATGGAGTCAAAAATTTCAGAGTACATGGTGAGATATGTTTGATATGGGAAAGCTGAGTCGGTTAAATATCATGACCGGTCACTCTGCAAAAGCTCTTCCACAGGGATTGGGTCAAGATGTTTGAGCGGGATCAACTTTGGGACCTCGAACATCTTTTGACGGATCATCTTGAAATATATGACTCCAACACACAGATTCTAGAATCTATGTTTTGATCTCTTTGTTGAGTCCTAGGAACCAAAAGGCATTGTCTTTTAGAAGTGTGACTCAAAGTAAGATTGTTAGAAGTGAGTTTATTAGTTAGTGATTAGTTTCAAAATCATTAATCTTTTTTGTTAATTTTGTTTCAATCACAGATTGGAGAGATCAATGAAACGAAGAAAGGAAAATTTGCAGTTGAAATCATCAGATATCTTTAGAAAAAGGATCTTTCTTTTTCATCTTTTTTTTTTTTGTTTCTCTTCTTATAAATACCTTTTTATTTTGTTCTCGTTTCTTCGTTTGTTGACATTTTGTAATATATAATCATAGCAAAATCAGATGAATGAATTAATTTTTGTAACATGTAAGAAATGTATAAAGCCAACTAATGTATCAAAAATAATGTTAAATAACCGATGAAAATATCGTCTTTACAAGAGTGTAACATTTTCTTTTTTTATTTATATTAAATAATCAAGTTTGTGTTTACATATGACTCACAAAATCATTACATACGTATTCACGAAGGTTTTGTATACGTGAAATCCTTACGTATGCTAATAACTGTTTCTTCAAGAAATAAAAAAATAAAAAATAGAACTACTTAAAGTGATGATAAAACCATCATTCTTCATTTTTAAAAAAGTTTAAATCAAGCATACCCACAATACCCGTATTCACATTTAACCCCGGTCGCACATTTCCTCGTGCATTTTCCACAGTGGTTAGGGTTAAAATTAACGTAAGTGCAAACACCACCGCAACAACGTTGCCCGAAACCGCATTTGTGACCGCATCGACCACAATTATTCTTATCTCCTTGAATATTTCGACAATGTTTCTTGCAGCAATGCAACAGGCTCTTCCCCTTGTTCGCTTTTACGCCATTGCATATGTTGTTCTTACCCACGTGACATTTCATTCCTTTCTTGATCTTCTTGTAGTGAGAAACTAACATTCTTGTTTTGGATGAAATTGTTACATTTGAAAACATCGAGGGAGTTTCGTCAAGAATGTAGAATTCAGGGTCTTCTTCTTGGTCGACAACTTCTTCAGCGAAAACCGAGTTAGGATTAGCTGTTGTTGTTATTAATAGGAGATAGAGGATTAAGGAGAGAAGTGAGATGGTTTTAATGAAAGTATTAGGGATTTGAATGACCATTTTGTTTTAGGTAAAATATTAGCCAAAGAGAGTTTGCCTTTGGAGCAGAAAAGAAGTGAAAGGAAGAGTGGGACTTAAGGGAAGATCTGTGTTCATACGAATGTAGGGTATTTAAAGGCAGGTAACACATTATTGAAATTCGAATTTAAATTTATTTAAAAGTAATTGACTTTGTTAGGAAATTGCTTAAATTAATGATTATTCCTCAAATCTAGGCTACCACAAGTGATTGTTGTCTAAATTACGTCATACAATTTTGGATCTAATTGTAATTGGTGAAAAGAGTTTTTCCTAGTTAAAACAATAGAAGAAGACGATGGTATGATACAATCAAGTCATAGCTCTGTAATTTTCTTTATTTAAATTTGAAAATCTTTTATTAAAAAAAGAAAAAAGATGATGGAATGGCTATAACAATATATATTGACAATACTTGATAAGAGAGGAAAAACATAAGTTTAATCATAATTTTATGAGAGGTTTTAGAGAGAGAGGTTTCTCCCATGTACATCTACCAAAGTAACCTTTACCTACCAAAAGTTATCAAAAATAGTAAACTTTCAAATTTTGAAGGTGCTAGAATGGTAGTTGCCGGAGCTTCAAAGGGTTTACCAGCACGTCTCCGGACCATGTAAGTGTTCTCCTCACCCTCTCCAAACCAATGTAAGTCTTCTTTTCTTTGTGTCAACTGTGCAAACTCTCACCTTTGTGTGAAGAACTGTGTTTACAAACAAGCTCTGGCCTACCTTTGTTCTTTCCCTGTCACCAGAGAAAGGACAACGTTCATGCTTGTGAATCTCTCTCACCTTGTGTGAAGAACTTTGTGTTAGTAAAATCTCTCCTTTGTGTGAAGAACCTGTTTGTTTTTCTTATGCAAAGCTGCAAATGGACAATAGACTACCCTATGCTGCAAAGTCTGCAAAGGGGAAAGAGAGAGTTGAGGACTACTCAACATCCCACCCCCCTCCACCGGAGAAGAATCAGAGCTCCTGAGATGGATAACTCAGATCTGACAGAGGAAAACTCCCTAACCCTAATCGGTAGGCTAACAAACCCATCGGCTCAACACTTGTGGTCACTCATATCTTTCTTATCAAACCGCTGAAACCTCAAAGAAAAAGCCATTGGCTCTGACCTTAGAAGGGGAACCTTTCAGTTTCGATTTGAGTTTGAAGAGGATCTCCAAAAAGTCTTGGACAACAGACCATACCACTTTGACCAATGGATGGTCATCCTCCAAAAATGGAAGCCAGTCATCTCAGCCTCATTCCCATCAAAGATCCCTTTCTGGATAGAGGTCAGGGGCCTCCCTCTCCACTTCTGGAAAGCAGAAATGCTGAAAAATATTGCTGAAGAAGCAGATGAATATCTGGACCAAGAGAAATCTGACACTACATCAAAGATAAAAGTACTCATTGATGGGATTCGACCCCTAATAAAAGAATAGAATTTATCATTAAGTTTTTTGATGATAGTGAAGCCTTAATTACACTACAGTATGAGAACCTAAAAAAGCATTCCTTTCACTGTCATAGACTCTCATACGAGGAAGCCAACTGTCCAGGAAAGCAAAGCCAACAAGAAAATCAAAATTCTGGCTCATGCAAGTCATCTCTGCCTCCTCCTCCATCCCATTAGAGCCCTGACTTCTAAAACCAAAATAAATCTTCTTCCTATGCTCCTAGAGGCAACAAAGAGCTTGAAAGGCATAAGACTGACCGACACAACACTGAAAACCACTCTGGTAGCAATTACCATTACTCTGCTTGGTCAAAATACCATCACAGTCAAGAGAGGAGGCATGGGCTCCACAACTCAGAGAGAGAAGGGAGACCTCACTCAGACACACAGTCCTACAGAAGAGGAAGAGAATTATCTCACTCAAAATCTTATGAAGTGTCAAAAGGCTTGAGCAATAGAGATATGGGGCCTATCCTAAGAAACAGAGATATGACTCACCACCCACAAGCTCTCAAACCTTTTTGGAGAGAAAAACAACTTCCAGAGGGCTTAACAATCTGGAGGAGTCTGAGTCTTCCCGAACAAGACGTCCACCACTGGAAAGGAATTTGGAGCAGGTAGCCTATCCACCAACCCCAGAAGAAGTTATGGGGGAGCTGCAGGAAGTAACAATCCAGTATATCAGTGTGGCTGATCCTACCGAAAGTGCAGCTAGAAGGCAGAGAGTAATCTAAGGTGAAGCATGAGGCTTAATGGCTGAGATAGCTGCATCTATCCTAGCTACTGCTGCAAATAATAACACTGCTAGCATCCATCAAGCTGCTGATGCACTTGAGGATGAGATCCCATGTCACTCCCCAGGTCAGGATCCGGCTGCACAACCTGCAAAAAAGAAAAGAGGTAGACCACCACTAAATAAGCAGGCCAATAAGAGTCCTCTAAGACTAACAAGAGCAAAGTCTTAGAAGAGAAATATATGCAGGGCACATAAGTCACCTAAGAGGAAATCAGCTCATGAAAGGCTTGGAGGTACTCAAACCCCAGAGACGCATCAATCTCTTAGAGGATCAGGCTCTAAAAACCCCCAAGATCAGGCTGAGGAAAATGATGCATCACTTATAACAGTGCCCCTCACTATTTCTCTAATACCTGCTATCACAAGGAGCTCGGTGGATTTTCAATTTCCACCACCCCCTCTTCTTCATTGCGAAAGGATAATGAGGAAGTCAAGGCCCTCATTAAAACATCCTGGAAGGTAAGCAGAAGTGATACAGTTGCCCAGAGAATCAGTAAATGTCGCCTTGCCCTGATTGAGTAGAACAGAAAGCAATTTCGCAATAGCCAGAAGAATATAAAGACTAACCAAGATAAACTAGAGAAGGCGTTGACAAACTCTAATCCAAACCTAGAGCTGATTGCAGCTGTCAATAAAGAACTGCATCTTGCTTACACAGCAGAAGAAGCTTTCTGGAAACAAAAGAGTAGACAATTATGGTTGGCTCTAGGAGACATAAATACTGGGTATTTCCATGCAATCACAAAAGGAAGAAAGGCCATAAATAACATTTTAGTTATTGAGGATGATAACAACAATTAAACCTTACCAGGAAGAGAACCAGATTGTGAAAGTCATTACAGACTACTATCAAGACCTCTTCACCTCACAGTTGGGAGAGATAACTACCACAGTACTAGAAGCAATTGACCCCTGCATACCTCCTGAGGTCAATGAATCTCTCATATCCATCCCATCAGCTGAGAAGATTAGAAAGGCATGCTTCTTTATACATGCTGATAAAGCCCCGAGTCCTGATAGTTTTTCTGCATGCTTCTTCCAATCAAATTGGACTACAATAGGACCTGAAATAATTCTCGAGATCCAGGGATTCTTCACCTCATGTATCCTGCCAGAAAAGATCAACCACACTCATGTGAGATTAATTCCAAAGTTCACAAGCCCAAAGAAAGTCTCAGATTATAGACCAATAGCCTTATGTTCTATATACTACAAGGCCATTGCCAAACTTCTTACACAGAGACTACAACCAATCCTCCACACTTTCATTTCTGAAAACTAGTCAGCTTTTATTCCTAATCGAGCAATCTCTGATAATGTCATAATCACACATGAAGTCTTGCACTACCTCAAACACTCAGAAGCAAGTAAGAGGTGTTTTATGGCAGTGAAGATTGATATGAGCAAAGCCTATGATATACTGGAATAAGACTTTATAAGACTGGTAATACAGAGACTAGGTTTTCATTGTAAATAGATCTAGTGGATCAATGCATTACCTCTGTCTCCTATTTTTACCTATTAAATGGAGCAGCTCAAGGGCTGGTGAAAACCACTCAGGGGATCATGCAGGGTGATCCCATCTCCCAATACCTATTTATCATGTGCAGTCAAGTACTTTCAGGGATATGTACCAAAGCTCAGAATGAAGGGAGACTAATTGGAATTAGAGTGGTAAAAACAGTCCAAGAATTACCCACTTACTCTTTGCATATGACACAATGTTCTTTTGTATGTTAGATCCAAAGAGTTAAGAAGAGCTCACCTCCATTCTCCATAAGTATGAAACTGCATCAGGCCAGAAAATAAACCAGCAGAAGTCTGCAATCACTTTCTCTTCCAAAACCCAAACAGAACAGAAAGAGGTGGCCAAAAGCAAACTTGGTATCAGCCAAGAGGGAGGGAAAGGAAAGTACTTAGGCCTACCTGAGCTTTTTGGCCGGAAAAATAAGGACTTGTTCACCTCCATTGTTGACCGGATAAAACAGAGAGCCATGAGTTGATCATCCAGATTCTTATATTCTGCATGAAAAGTCACAGTGTTAAAGCCAGTTTTGTCAACCATGTCATCTTATACTATGACTTGCTTCAAAATCCCTACCTCCCTCTGCAAAAGAATACAGTCAACTTTGACTAGATTTTGGTGGGACTCATCTATGGAAAAGAAGAAAATATGCTGGTTATCCTGGTAGAAGTTAACAAAGTCTAAAAGAGATGGTGGTTTGGGCTTTAGGGATATACAAGCTTTTAAAGATGCTCTCTTGGCCAAAGTCAGCTAGAGAATCCTCAATGACCCTACATGCCTGCTAGCTCGGGTCCTACTTGGCAAATATAGTCACAACAAGAGCTTCTTAGATTGCACAGCCCTAGCCTCTGCCTCCCATGACTGGATAGGAATCACTATAGGTAAAGAACTTCTTAAAACCAAATTGGGAAAGGTAATTGGAAATGGTAGGAATACTCACTTATGGGCAGACCCCTGGCTTTCTCTAACAAATCCACAAGTTCCAATGGGCCCTGCCAACTCCAATACAAAAGACATGATGGTTTCTGACCTCCTGCTGCCAGAGTCATATGAATGGAATATACCATTATTGCAAGCCATCCTTCTAGACCATGAAGCTGCAATAAAATACTAAAACCAAGTAAAAAAGGAGGTGCAGACAAATGGGTCTGGCTACCTACAGAAAAATTAGAGTATACGGCCAGAACAGGATACTATAAAGCGACAAAGATCGAGCAAGACGCACTGCTCTTGAATGAAACAATCAGAGGGTTCAATTGGAAAGAAAATATATATAATTTGCATACTTATGCAAAAATGAAGATCCTCCTCTAGAAGGCAATCCATGAAGCTTTGCCAGTGGGAGAGAACCTCAAGAGCCGACATATCGACACATCCTTAGTATGCACGCATTGTGGGGAACCTGAGACTACTCTGCATATGTTTCTCTCTTGCCGGTTTGCAATCCATGTCTGGTCCAAAGTCCATTGCAAAAACATCCGAGACCCGACTTATTTCTCGTCGTTTAGGCAGGGAATTGAATCAGCTAAAGGTATGGTATGCCTACCTCCAACTGGCCTCAGCGAAACCCCTCTGCTTCCGTGGATTATTGGCTCGATACACCAGGAATCAAAAGATCTTCAACAATCGCCATATCCAACCATCAGACACCATTCTTCACGCAATCCAACTGGCAAACGAATGGCAGAAGGCGCAGATCAAACATGTGTTAGATCGACAGCTTCAATCTCAGACCATCACCCAGAACCTGCAACAAGACCAGATCCGCTGTAACTCGGACGCAGCGTGGAGAAGTGAGTTAAGATCTCCAGGATTTGGATGGGTCTTCAGAGACAAAAGGGGCCACACTCTATCCTCTGGGTTTGATGCAGCAGATAACCTTAGATCGCCTCTAATGGCGGAAGCCATGGCAATGCTTTTAGCGATGCTTCAAGCCCGAGATTGCAACTATAACCACCTCCTTGTCGCTTCTGATTTGCAGCAGCTAATCAAAGCTATCAAATCGGGATCTCCTCCAAAAGAGCACCATGGGATTTTCCACGATATCCTATCTCTATCTTCAGATTTTACCTCTATCGATTTCTCATTTTTACTAAGAGAAGCTAATGTCTTGGCTGATACTTCGACAAAATGTGCTTTAAAAAACTTTGTATTGCAATCTCTTTAATTTAATAAACTAAGTATTTTGTCAAAAGAAAAAAAAAAGTATTCAAAAAAACATTGAATAGTTTGTATGATACACAAATAATAATGACTACAAAATATTTCTAAAATACTTTACATACCTATAACATAAGAATAGTTAAATAAAAACTTAACTACAAAAAAAAACAGTGATAAAAAACTATGAAATAGCATTTCTCGATCTCTAACTGTAGGTTGTATGAATAATATACTACACTAGGTTATATTTTTCGTTAAGCGCGAGTTTATGATTTAAGAAAAGAATATGAGTAACTTTATAGATATATTTTTTGGCTGTAATATTTTATATCATAATAATAAATGCATCTATTTGATATCAAATGATTCATGTACCTGTATTGCATTGTATATGTTGTTGACCATAAAAATATAAAATCTCAAAAAAAAATATCATATTCATTAGTCA
>VBRH01000017.1:0-30232 GCA_014578085.1 Cardamine resedifolia | reverse complement strand
TTTTTTTTTGTGAGCTAGCACATCAACGTAATCATGCACTTATTCCACCAGAGAAGCGTACAAGAATACAGTGGTCCATCTCCCGACTTTACTTCACCTTTTTAAACACTTCAAAAACTTCAATTTCGTCAACAATATCACCAAGTCCCATTCCTCAACATTGCTTAACCTACCCATAGTTTTATTTCCTCCAACAAACCATCTTCTCAAGACTCCAACTTAAGCTTTTTTCTCTCCAAAAAAATGGAGGGTAAACGAACACAAGGACAAGGCTACTTGAAAAACAAGGCTAGTGTGTCTAATTACCTTGTGGACGAAGAAATGGAGAATGATATGGATGGAGACGAGGAAATTGGAAGGGAGGAAGAGAAGAGAGTTAGAGGATCTAGTGGCGGCTCATCGCGGCTTTGCCAAGTAGATAGATGCATAGCTGATATGAAAGACGCTAAACAGTATCATCGGAGACACAAAGTGTGTGAAGTTCATGCAAAGGCATCTTCTGTGTTTCTCTCAGGCCTTAGCCAACGGTTTTGTCAACAATGCAGCAGGTACCGTACAAACTTAATTTACTCACTTAAATACACTATTTGCTGGATTTTATTGAATGGTTTTGGAGTTTGAAACAGGTTTCATGAGCTACAAGAGTTTGATGAAGCTAAAAGAAGTTGTCGAAGGAGGTTAGCTGGACATAATGAGAGACGAAGGAAGAGCTCTGGTGAGAGTTTTGGAGAAGGGTCTAGTGGTCGGAGAGGAATCACCGGTCAAGAAAGATCAAGGGTAGAGATGACACTTCCTATGTCAAACTCATCATTCAAGAGACCACAAATAAGATAGAGAAAGCTGTCTGCTATCTCTCTTCTGTCATCTAAATTCTCTTAGAATCTGAATGATCTTTAACAATGTTAAAAATCAGCTGAGTCATGGTATTGACTCGTGGAATATAGTGAATTAATAATTAACTACTACTCTCTATCTTATCACAAATTGCTAAGACTTGCCATGAACCTTGATCAGTGTGTCTTGTATGTTTTCAAAGATGTGTGAATGCTAATTAGTAAAAGGTTTGCAAATACAGATACGAGTAAGGAGTGTGACTCATTCAAAAGCACAGGAGATTAACCAAAAGCCACGGTCACTCTGAAGTTTCCAGAACCATATATGAATGAGATATCATTCTAGCTTTGCTGCAGATTTCGCATATCTGTTATGCCCTCAATCAAGTTGATGGCTACTTGGAAATGCTACGAGTAGTAGAATATATAAGCTTTGAATAATCAATGAGAATTATCAGTACATCGTTGGAGAGTAGATTATAATAGAAACAAACCTTCCACGGTACATCACTTGCCATAGGATGACAAATATCTACGATATTTCCATAATTGAATCTCGATCCCGATTTGTATCTTGGATTATCTCGATTCGGTTTGAGTCGATCTCCCAATATAAAAATTATTTTTGTTTCATATACTCCATACATATATATTAGTCACGTTATGAAAATATATATATATATATATAGTCACGTCATGGAAGCTCTATCGAACAAACAAGAGAGTTTAGAAGAACCAAACAAAAAAGGGAAAATTAATATAAGAAGTCTTCATATAACTTGGAACCTTACATTAAACATATTTCTTCTTAATTCTATAACGAGTGTATCGGTGCTCCTTCATCCTACAAATCTTCCCAATTCTAGATATATAGTGTGTGCATGATCAGGGCCATTATATAGAAGGCCACAAGCAAAAACAAAAAAAAATTAATTGGCTACATAATTTTTAATTTATTTAATTATTTCTTGGAACATAAAAATAAAGTATATTTTTGCTATATTCTAGATCCAACTCATGAGTTAAGTGAAATAATATACTGATCCAAACCACTAGACTAAGGAAACATATTGGAAAAAAATGCCGAAATCACTGATATTAGTATTGGGTCGCAAGGCAATGGTTGGTTGGTTGGCTTGGTTAGCCTGCATGATGATGCATGCCCATGCACTAGATCAATAAACAAATTTGAGTTTGCTTTATCCAAAAACATGTAACTCAACAGTAATAATTCTTCGACATCCAATTTCACGTGTTCGATGTAATGTAGTGGACACATTTCGACCAAATAAGTTACCTTCTAGAAGCATTGAATAAAAAATACTATGTGAATAACTATTTTTTCCCTCAATTTAATTAACTTAAGCTATATTATAAAGCTTCATTTGTTTTGCAGTCGATGGTAAACAACGATCGATCAGCGACAACGATTGGTGACGTTTCGTTGTTCGTTTTATATAGTCCCTAACAACGATTATATATTTTATCAAAAAAAAAATAACGATTATATTTTGTTCCTTTTATAGTCATTGGTTCAGTGATTGTTTTTGACTGTTAGTTTTAGTAAGTAGCTATCAAAAATCTCAATTTTAATCTGTTAATTGTTTTTACGTCATTATTTTCATCGACTACAAAACAGATACGATTTAATCGTTGTAACTTTGTGTGGTCTTGGCAATTCCTAAAAAAACATGATTTAGTCGCTGATCTAGTTAATTACAACGAAACAAACATAGTATGACTTTTTTATATCAAAATTCCTGATAAAAACATACTAATGGATAGTTACAAACTTATAACTATTAAAATGTTACATAACGACGACCGGTAGATAGTAGATTACACGGCTATGGTCTTTTTTCCTTTTGTTTCTTTTTTGAGCAACCTTCTTATTGGTCCTGTTATTAAAACTTTTTAGAAAGTTCAAATATAAGTTTTTTTTTTTGGTTGAATTCAAATGTAAGTTTCTAATTGGCGTAAACTACACAGCCTTCTTCCAATTACCGAATCATAATTACATCTGAGGTTCATTAAACGTTAAGCAAAATCGAAGAGTCTAAAAATAAAGAGAAAGTAAAATTAGATTATTAAGCATGGGTGTTAATGATAATTAGTGGTCCCTAGCTAATCCCAAGAGAATGGGCCAGTGATGTGTCCTAAAGAAAGACCCGAATGGGAGACATAAAGCCAGAGAGTGAGATCTTTGTCTTGAATTTTCCTTCGGTTTAATGCACTTTCTTCTTCCCATTAATTTGCTATGTGTATGTGTCCTACCTTCTCATTCATTTGCTTCCTTAGCTCAACTTAGCTATTGGCTCGTACAAACGATTGTGAAGATATAAATATGGTTAGTATGTTTAGTTACTAAACTTCGGTATATTCAATTGGATTAAGAGGAAATTATAGTCAAAATATTACTCCATCGGTTTTACAAATTACATAAAGTTAGTTTTTTATTTTGTTTACAAAGATAAAATACACAAATTAAAATGATACTCAAAATTTAGATAAATTTTCGACTTGTTTGGTTGAAAGCTGATGATCATGGTCATAATTAGACTTTTTGTTTTGTTTTTTTTTTTTGTTAAAAATTTAGTACTATATTGGAATGTAAATGACTGTTGAGTAAGCACAAAGTCATGATTACGTACGATAACAAAAAAAATGACAGAAAACAGAGTTTTTAAAAAGGATTTAGAAAGAATTGAGTAACCCACAAATGTTTTTTTTTCCTTTTGATCTCTTCATTTTTTCATTGAGTATAACCTTCAGTTTTGTTGATTCAATAAATTTAGCATTTCAGAAAAATAAAAAAATCGTATCTTATGAAGGATTCTTCAATTCATCTTATTTTTTTTGTGAAACTTGGATTCTTGATAATATATAATGTATTAAAATCAATAGACTGAAACAAAAGAATATTGATTAATATTTGATTATGCTCACAAGACCTTAAGTAAGATTTTTTTTTTTTTCGTTTGTAAGTATTTTGTGTCATATTGGTTAGTTAATAAAAAAAATGTTTTCACTTAAACTGGCATTTGATTAACTAATGAATTGTGTCTCAATCTAGACCACAAAGGTCTAAATCTTAATATATGCATTATAGATTCCATTTGCACATGATACCAGTTAGATTTTACCAATAGATAATGTGTTTTCCTCTTCTTCTATAATTGCCTTTAAATGCATATTTATACTTTCATAAAGCAATTGTTGCTTTCTGCTTAAAACTTTAGAGTATTTTGGGAGACCATGTCCCTCACTACGATAACCTTCAAAGTTCAAATATATATTATGTGGCTGTGAGCTGTAGAAATCTATAAACAGATAAAAGGAAACATCAAACAACAAATCTCATCTAAATTAGTGTATTTTAATAATCAAAACTTGTAGTGTTATCTACAGAATTTATTTAAATTATCTATCTATATTCTATATAAGAAATATAAAAGGAGGAAACACAAAGAGATAGATAATGCCTCGTTATAAAATATCTAAAATAGAGCAACATGTGGAATCGTTTAGGGATCCAAAACACTTTAGACAATATCATGACATGAACACCATAACCATTAGTTCACTTGTATCTCATTCTTCTAATGCCCCAACAAAAAGTCAAACGTTGAGCTGGCAAGTATTTGACTGTCGTACCCATTTGGCCACGTGTCCAACTTCAACTCCTCCCTATATAAACACAACTAATAAAACAGTTAAACACATTCACACACAAGTACCATTTCAAAGATGGAGGATGACCAGAAAAATATCCCAAACTCCGGCGAGACACAGCCGGAGACGTCATCATCATCAGACTTTGAGTTTGGATCATTGACTCCCTCTTCTCCATCACAAGACCCCTTCTCGGAAAATTCTCCCGCCGATCACCTTTTCCTCAACGGCCGTCTATTACCACACGCTTTTCCAGCGAGCACGACAACGACACGTTCGGTGTCTCGTACAACCAGCGAAAACACATTCCGGAGCAACAGTACGAGCAGCCGAAGCAGTGTTAGTAGTAGCCCGACGTCTTACACTCCAAGATCAAGCACTTGTAATATCTTCAAGATCACGAGTTCGAGTACCGGTGATGGGGAAAACACTAATTTAACCTGTTTTGGTCCTCGGTCCGAAAAGGTTATGAACTTAAGGTCCGTAACTTGCCGCAGAAGCAAAGAATATAATCAGAATCATCACAAGCCATCGTTATTATCGGATTTAAAGAAGAAACCACCGAGGAACAATGGTAAAACCGTGAATACTTCAACGATGAATAAGATTCCGTATATTCCGCAATGCAAGAGGAAGAAGGCGACGGAGATCGTGACAGCTCAGCTTTACGGGTCGTATTCACGGCGGTGGCAGCATCTAACTCCGGTGTTTAAAAGAGAATGTTCGGTAAAAAGTAGCGGAGGAGGGATTAAGGTTGGTGGACGGAAGAGGAAGAAGAAGAAGAACAAGACGAAAGAGAGAAGAGGAATTAGTAAGTTGATGAAATGGTGGAAGAGGATTTTTAAAAAGGTGGTGTTTGCTTGCAGGGAGTGTCATGCAATGGAGCCACCAAATACTTTTGAATGATGATGATGTTGATGGGAAAAGAAAGATAATTAAATCTAAATGTCCATAATCAGATTTTTCTTTGTTTTCTTTTTAATCTATTTGGTTATTTTTTCCCAAAGTAAACAAATTTTAATCCAAAAATCGTAGTGACACATATGTGGCTACTTAATTTGTAAACATGGATAAAATAGTTGAGCTATGCGAGCATATAAACGGATGCATAATACTCTGTTCCTAAGCCGATAAGCATTTTGCGATCCTTGAATACAAATATTAATAGTTCAAAGTCAGCATAATCATCAATGGTGTTTCTAACAAATGGTTGTGTAATTTCGTTTATTATCTCTTAAAATCATATTTGTAAAATAATAAGAAAAATTCATTAAAATAGCCCCAAATAAAAATTTTAAGTTATAAATAGCCTAAAAATATTATGGGTTTGGATTAAAATAGCCTTAAAATAACTATTTAAAATTTAAAATTTTGAGTTTGGATTAACTATTTTAAATTTAGGATATTGTTTTTAGGGATAGAGTTTAGGGTTTAGGAATTATGGATCAACTTTTAGAGTTTTAGAAATCCTAAATCCTAAAAACATGAGATTCAAATTATAGAGAATTATTATTTTATGTTATTTAATAGAATTACATTTTTTTTGTTTTCAATTTATTTTTTAAGACGGTGCAATAACTCGGGTCGGGTCAGGTCGTTTATATTAATTGGATAGTAGTAAGTCAAGTCGGGTTGGTTCGGGTCGGGTCGTTGTTAAGGTTTTTCATTTTTTGAAGGAAATAAAAAATCAGAATTAAATAAAAACAAAAGGAAAAATTGAATAATCAAATCGAGAAAACTTCATAATCGAAGTTCTTCTTCTCGATCTCTTGGTGCTCGAGAGAGAGAGAGCACTGAAGAGATAATTTTCTTGGGAAAGTTAATAGAAAAAACGAAGACTGAGGAGGGAAAAAGGAAGATCTGTTTATATATTCGGCTCGTCTTCTTCATCGAACTTATCAGGTAATCTGAATACGATCCTTGAATTTCTCGGATTTTTACATCGTAATCGTAGGAATATTTGGAACGATCGAATTGGAGATTATTCAAATTAAGGTATTTCAAATTACGTTGTGTGTTGTTTATTTTGCCATTATATAGTGGAAAGTTGAAATTTTTTTTTTCTGTGTCGAGTAAAAGAGTCTAAGCATTGTGACAATCAGACTTTAGTTATAGATCTCAGTTTGTGTCGTTCTTGTATAATACTTGAAGGGTTGACCCAATTTGGGGAATTTGATGGTAAGTGAGATTCTGATGTAATTACTGATGTAATCAAGTATTTGCAGAGTGGGAAGAAAGGTGACATTTTTTTTTAATATTGTTGTGGAAATGGATGATGTTGCTGGTTTACAAGAGGCAGCTGGAACCAGATTTAGCCAGTTTGAGTTAATTGGAAGAGGATCGTTTGGTGATGTCTACAAAGCGTAAGTATCTGATACACTCTCAGTTCTTAAGATTTTTCAGTTGTTTCTTATATCTTGATAAGAACAAGGCTTTTTCTTAGAAAACTATCTTTGTATCTGTTACTTACCACATAGAATATTAGACATCAATGCTGAAAGGGATCTTAGGTTCATCTGACTCTTTCAAATGAAATTAATTCTTATCATGTAACCCCTTCTGCTCTTAAATTTTTCTCACATTGGCAAGAATAGAGTGGTATTGCTAGATTCATGAAAGCTTCTTTGCTGGTTCTCTTTTATCATATAACAATACCAATATCTGAGAATAATTTGACCCACTATGTTGACATTTCTTGCTAGAAAGAAATCAAGAGTTAGGTGTTTTGTTGATATTAATTCGAAAATGCAGAATTTTTGTGGGATAAATATTATCCCATTCCAGCCTTAATCTAAGAGAATCTGATTGGCATTAATTTTCTATCTTGTCCTATAAGGATTTAAGGACAGTTGTGTCTGCCTTATTCGTATGCTGAGCTGTTGCCTCTGCTTATCAGGTTTGATACGGAGCTTAACAAAGACGTTGCCATTAAAGTTATTGATCTGGAAGAATCGTAAGTATTTGCATTTGATATGTTTTTCTCGCTATCAAGTATTAGTCTCCACTTACACTTTTGGATAGTATTCTGTTTGCTCTCTAAGTAAATTGAACATTAGTATTCACAATCTTTTATGTGCTACTTGTTTGCGATTTACAAAGGCATTAATCTATATTTGATTTTCTCTATAAAATAGCTCTAGTGTTCAGCTTTAGTATTCCTTGTCTCAAGGAATACCACATTACTCAGTGCCCATTTCTAACTAGCCCTTTAACTTCCTATTTGACAGAGAAGACGAGATTGAAGATATACAGAAGGTATCTCTTGGGTTGACGTTAAGTTTTTTGTTGGTATTAGCATTGCAGGATTTTCGTGCTCACATTTGGTTATTATCATCAGGAAATTTCAGTATTGTCACAATGCCGTTGTCCATATATTACCGAATACTATGGTTCTTATCTTCACCAGACCAAGTTATGGATCATCATGGAATATATGGCTGGTGGCTCAGTTGCTGATCTTGTATGTTATTTCACTTCCTTGCTGAGTTGAATTATATAATCGTTTGTGTGGTGATGCACACATCTCTTTGGAATTTTTATTCTATACTTTAGTTTCGTTGGTGCAAATTATAATCTCTTAAAACAATATTGCGAGTGTAGCTTCAACCAGGGCATCCATTGGATGAAATTTCAATTGCTTGTATTACGCGCGATCTACTTCATGCTGTTGAATATCTCCACACTGAGGGAAAGATCCACAGAGATATCAAAGGTTTTGTCTGCTAATATATTTTGATATCTTATGTCTTTTCTTGATCCAATCATTGTGTTCTCATCTCTTATTGCATGACAATTTTTTCCTTCCTATTTTTTCAGCCGCAAATATTTTGTTAACCGAGAATGGTGATGTTAAGGTATTCTCTACTTCATAAGCTTAATTCATTAAATTCTTAATTTTCTCGTAACCGAGAGTGGTTTAGTTGCACAACTGATTTCCAATTTCTTTCACACATACCAGGTCGCAGACTTTGGTGTGTCTGCACAATTAACTCGGACAATATCAAGGAGAAAGGTGCTAATCTTATTATGCTAATGAAACTCCTGATTCTATATCATGTTTCTTTCTTCATCATTTATTGTGCTTACTGTTCCCGGTATTAGATTCTTAAATAAGCCCACTCACTTTGTTACCCTTATCGCTGTGGCTTTGTGCATGTTCAGTTCCCATGGACTTCGTCACAGAATTTTGTGCCATTGTCTAATTATTCCAATGTTCGAACATGTTGAGAATTTTATGTCATAAGTGGTCCTATGAAAGCTGAAAGATAACAAAATGGGTTTATGTTTAGCGTTCGCATGTAATGGTTTATTGTTGTTATGCAACTATTTTGGTTGCATTTGCTGATAACATAAAATTGACAGACATTTGTAGGAACACCGTTTTGGATGGCACCAGAAGTGATTCAGAACTCAGAAGGGTACAATGAGAAGGTATCTCGTCCATCAGTCATAGGTTCTTTGGTTCTTCTGGTTTACCCCATCTTCTGCTTATGTCTGGGATTTACTTGTTTTGTAGCCCTTAGAAATCTTTTGTTCTGTTACTGGGTTGGTCTTTTCCAGGCAGATATATGGTCTCTTGGAATAACAATGATCGAGATGGCAAAAGGAGAACCTCCCCTTGCTGACCTTCATCCTATGAGAGTGCTTTTTATCATTCCTCGGGAAAGCCCTCCTCAGGTTTCATACTTCTTATTTTATTTTGGGCACGAGAAAGGCTTGTTAGATGGTTGGAATTAATTGCTTGAGAGGAAACCTAATACTGCCATATGTCTTGATTGTGAAATCACCTTTGACGAGCTAGATATTTAACTTTTTGTATTTCCTCCGCAGTTAGATGAGCATTTTTCACGTCCTTTGAAGGAATTTGTTTCGTTTTGCTTGAAAAAGGCTCCCGCCGAGGTACTTGTAGTGCAGTCTCTGATCTTTATTGCCAGCAGTGACACGCCAAGATCTCTCATATCACTCTTCCTTCTCCTTTCAGAGACTAAGTGCCAAAGAACTTCTCAAACATAGATTTATAAAGAGTGCTAGGAAAAGCCCGAAACTTCTTGAGAGAATAAGGTGTGATGTTTGTTCAACATTGTTGGTTTGTGGTTCCAATTTATGACTCTGCTTATTTGATTGGTAACAAAAACTATACGGTTTGACATGGTTTTCCAGTTGATTAATTTTTTTTTTAATCTGCTTTATTCCAAAAGTAAATACAAAACAGCATGATTCTTATACCTGTCTTTTTCTTTTGTTTGAAGAGAGCGGCCAAAATACCAAGTAAAAGAGGATGAAGATATTCCAACAAATGGTCCAAAAACTCTGGTTGAATCATCTGGGACAATTAGAGTGGCTAGAGATGAGAGAGGCCAGGGAACTTCTGGAACTAGGTTGGATAAATGGTCTACGCTTGAGATATCTTCTCTCTTTTTTGTTCACCAAAATGATAAGAACTGGTAGCTACAGTTTTCAGGTAAAAACTGTCAAAAATGCCGGGTGGGACTTCAGCATCGGGGGTTCTCAGGGTGCTGGAACTGTTCGAGCTTTAAAACCTCCACAAGCTAGGGAAAGGCGCCAAGAAGTTAGTTATAATCAGACCTCTCAAAAAACATCACGAGCCAGTGGTAGTCACTTGTCATCCACTTCTGGTACTGCAAACGCTGAAATCTCTGAAGGAGGTTTTGTTAAAAGAGATTCTTATCAGAATGACTTCCTAGAAGAAGTAAGTTCCTTTTGCCTCTTGTGTGCCTAGTTGCAGTCCATGCCTCTCCTGACACCATTCTTTCTTATTAGTAGACATTGCACGCGAAAATCCTCCTAAACTTGACAACATATCTAGTCTCTTGTGTTTTCAAGTTAACCATTTTCAACTGGATTTAAGTTCCTTTCACTTGGAGGATTATCACATCTTCAGAACTTTTCACCTTCTGAACAAAGTAATCACTTTTCTCATTCTTGTCATTCTGAATTTTCAGGATGATTCATCACTCAGTGGTTCCGGAACTGTTGTCATAAGATCTCCAAAAAGCTCTCGGTCATCTTCAATGTTTCGTGATCAAAGCTCTGAGGTATTGGAAATTTTTTCTCTCTTTTCTTTTCTTATAAAGCAAGTCCGTGTGCTCTGCCTTGGCCCTGTCTTTGCTGTCCAACAATTAGTATGTCTGATTCCAGTTCTACTGTTTAGTCTACCAGCAGGTATACATCTTTTGATGATGCTTCTACAAGTGGAACTGTTGTTGTCCGTGGGCCGACTGATGATTCTGGATCACCTCGAACACCAAGATCTAGATTAGGGCTTCAAGAAAGAAGTTCCAGTGCCTCAGAAGATAGCATCGCAAACCTTGCAGAGGTTGTTGAAATTTTTATCTTTTGAGATTGCTTCTGAATTTTAAAAAATTTCTCCTGTGTTCTTATTCATTCATACAATTTATTTCCATTCTTCTTTCAGGCGAAGGTAGCACTTGAAGCAGGTTTCAGAAGAGGGAATGCTAGGGAAAGACTAGGCAATGGGAAGGTTAACAAAAGAAGGGAACAACCTACAGATAGCTCTGATTATTTGAGGTTAGTTTTGTGTGTACCAAGCTTCTGCGGATCACAGGATTTGTCTGGTTATTTCTGAACATGAAAGCTGGTTTACCTTGCAGAAATCCCCGCGATCATTCTGATAAACAAAAACCGGTCATGAGATCGCAACAAGTGAGTGATGATGAAGATGACTCCAAATTGGCATCACTGTCTGCATCATTGTCACTTTTGCTATTACCATCCCTAAAAGAGGTGAGCTCCTATTTATGATATCTCTATAAACTATGCGCACGTTTGACATCTTACTTCTCTCAATGAGTTAGAAGTTGTCTTCAGTTTTGAGAAAAATAAAAAAAAGGTTTCGTTTTGAGTTAGAAGTTGCAAATGATGTAGGCTCTTGGGGGTGACGACTCAAAAGGATCTGTTGGACATAGAGTTTCGAGATCCTTAGTGAACATGGAACGCGAAAAGCCTGGTTCTTCTGAAGCTTTTATTGCCAAACTGATTGAACTGTTAGGAAGGTACGGGAAACTCGAAAAGAGCACACACACACACACGCATACATTATCAGTCTGTCTTATTGTCAATATATTGATCTAATGAAACTTGAAAATCGTCTTACAGTACAAATGAAGTGTCAGTGAAAGAAGTGCAAGATATGGCGATCCGTGTGTTAGCTAAGACAATGACCAATGATGCAGAAAACAAAAGAAAGCAAGCTAGCAAAGAGTTTAATTCCAATACAAACTTTAGCCCACTTGCAAGATTCTTATTCTCAAGGTTTGACTGATGTTTAGCAATCTATTTTTCTTGAATTTGTAACCTCAAAAATCGAGAAAAAAATTAATAACTTCAAATGTTTTTATTTTTCTGTGTGTTTGCAGATGGCTAGGTCAAACATCGCGTGATCTTAACCCAAGTTGAGATATGGACAGAAGACAGAACATAAGAATGTTGTTTGTGTGTCTTACATTGATTGATGCATTGAATTTTGTTATTTATGTGTATAATTTTTCAGCAGAAAAAGGGTGTATTTATAAATTAAAGTTTCTTTTTTATTATTATTGTCATTTCCTTCCTTATTTGGGCCCTTTTATTTTATCTTTATTTTTCCTTCCTGGTTTTTTTCTAGAGGAAGCATATTCTTAGTTGTATAATTAAGGGCTTGCCTTTATATATGACAATATGTAATCATCATCACTCTTATCATTTCATGTCGTTCTTAGTTGTTTCTTCATTTAAAGTCACCTATGACAAAAGTTATCAATCATTTTTTTAATTCTTCTACTAAGATGGCCATTTCAGTGTGGTTTTTGTTTGGACCTTTGAAGATGATGTTAAAATCGAAAGCATGTGGCCAGAAACAAAAAAAAAGAAAAAAAAAAATTTCGTGGAGACTTTTGGAACGGGCATAATTATGATACCATCTTAGTAAATGAAATTACCTTAAAAATGAACACAAATGTTTTTGATAAGCAGAGTCTGTGAGATAAGATAAGGCACGTGGGAGTAAGAAGCACGAGAAATTAAAAGGAAGAAAATAATAGTTGGAGTTTGAAAATATCTATAACAAATTCTTTCACAATATAAATAGTATCTCTCATTGTTTAGAGAGGATTATGTTATTTCTTGTAAACAGTCTCGCTTGTGAGATAGGAGAGATGATCTGGTGATGATGATGTACTAGGTGTATCTCTCGGCGTTGTACAGTTGTGGTTAAAGAATAAAGAGAATTGGTACTTGGATCTTAACAATTGGTGCGCTCGTGACACAGGATCGAGGATTTCGTTTTGCAGATTGGAGAATGGTTTTGGACTCTCAGTTATCGCTGATTCAGTCAGTGGCGTCGCCGACGTCAGATTCCGATCGGATTCCGGAGCTGTTTGATCAGATCAACACCTTGAATACTCAATTTCACGAAGAGAAAATCTGTCACAAATCGATGCAACATACGCTTGAACAGATCTTGCTTCGCCTTCCTCCGCTGGAAACAAATTAGGATTCTCCAGGGACAAGTCGTATAGAGCAACAATTTTTCAGGATTTTCGTCATCGTGACTCATTTTCTCTATCGGAACCTCGCCGTCGTGACTCAGGTACGATGTCTCGCGATAGCTTGATGAAAAATATGGACATGTCGGTGTTTGATGGTGTGAATATTTACGGTTGAATTTCTTTTAAACGTTATTTTCGAATTGGTGGTTTATCGGAAGGGGAGAAATTGGATTGGGTCTCCGTTCATTTGGCTGGCGATGCTTTGGGCTGGTTTAATTGCAAGATTAATCTGGTGCCTTTTGCAAGCTGGTTAAACTTCAAAGATCGGTTGTTGCTCCGATTTGGAAATTTACGTGTTAAAAGTCCTAGTCAGAGCCTCTTTTGTATCAAACAAGATGGATATGTGGCTGATTATGTGAGGCAATTTGAGGAGTTATCGGCTTAGGTTTCTGGTTTGGATGATACTAAGTTAGATGGGATTTTCTTGAATGGTTTGAAGCCTGAGATGCAAGAACTGGTTTATATGATGAAGCCTCAAAGTTTACTTGAGTTAATTGCAGTAGCAATTTCAATGGAAACAAGTACATTGAGAAGAGTGATGCAGAAGGAGTTATCTCTTGATAATTGAGCATTAACACATTTGCCTATAGAGTCTAAAGCGACAGTGCCTCCTCCTTTGTCCAACTGGAAGGATATATCAACTGTTTCCGAAGTTGCTAAACTATAAGACAAAGGGTTTGTTAAACCTTTACAACGACCACAAAAACACCATATTAATGCTAAGTTAGACGATATGAGGAGAAGAAGAATATGTTTTAAGTGTCAAGGGAAGTGGTTTCGGGGTCATGCGTGTCCTAATAAAGCGCTGCAAGTACTCATTGTGCTAAATGATTTTATAGTCGAAGTTTTACAGGATCACAGCAATGAGAAGGAGGACGAGGAGACTCATGCAGGCCAGTTAATGACACTTTCTTTCAGCTCATTTATAGGAGTCTCATCTACAACAACTACTAAGATGAAGAGTGACATATCATGGTTTTTACCGGTTTTAAGCCATGATATAAGTATGCATTCGAGTCTTATGTTTTCGAGTCTTTTTAGAGTCTTTTACAGGTTTACACAATTTCGAGATCTTTTGGATGATTTAGAGCATTTCTGGAGCTTGGTAGCATATGGAGATGCAGAATCATGCAAAGGTGACGGAAGTGTAGCATTCGTTGAAGTACTTTCCACCGATGGATCGAGTTAATATTTTGACACAAGATAGATCAATGAGTTATCTTTCATTAACAAGCTGTTTGAGGTCATTCCAACGGTGCGATCAAAAGCTACGCCAGTTTTTGTAAAAGTGGTCCAGTCTGCCACCAGAAGCGTAAGCCGAGTTCGTGACCATTGGTGTCGATCGACACAAGGGCTGTGTAGATCGACACGGGTACTTTTCACGCCAGACGCGGAATTTAACAAATTTTGAAGAATTACAACTTTGCCCAGAAGTTCAAGAAGTTTACAAAAAACTTCAGATCGTGTTTTAGACTATAAATTAGGGCTTTTAGGTTTTATATTTGGGAACTTTTGTTCATCTTAGACTTGGAGGAGATTGGAGGCTGATCTTACTTTTTTCTTCATTGAGAGAAGATTTCGAACCTCTATTTCTCTTTTTCTTTTCTGATTTATATGATATCTATTTTATTCATGTCTTTGATTTCAATTAAATATGTGTGAGTAAATCCTTAGTTAGGTTTATGGTTTTTCATAAAGGTTTCATGGAATGATTGATTGATTCGGTTGGTTGGAATTCATATCTTGCTAGTTCTTCATCTATGTTGTTCTTACCGCTAGTTCTAGATTGATCACCTGGAATCTATATCATAGGTTGTTAAATTGACACGACGGTGTAATTTAGAATCTGAATAAAACCTATGGTGAGCAAATTAGCTATTCGCAAAGAGATTTGGTTTAGATAATTTGTGAACATATCAAACTTTTGATTAATGCCGCTTTTAGATTCGCAAAGAAATTTGGTTTCTAGGGTGTTAGACATAGTTAATTCTCGCAACGACAGTTGGTTAATTATATCATAGTGATTTGAGTTCTAGAACTGATTCGTAATTTGATTCAGACCAACCAATTGATCGTCATTACTTGATTTTCTGAAAAATTCTCTGAACCTGACGTTTTTCCCTAATTGATTGCCTCTCGTTTACTTATTTCCTACATTGCTTTATTTTATATTAATTTTACTTAGCTTAATTTTATACTTGCATAATCTATTGTGAAATTCTTGAGTCTCTGTGGATTCGATCTCTTCTATACTACTGCGTTTGCCTGTGCACTTGCAGTATTTATTTTTGGGTTAAAACATGAGTCTATCAAAGGGTCAGATTGGTCGGGGTGAAGTGTTGATTATGCTGGATAGTGGGGCTACTCACAACTTCGTTACACCAGCTAAAGTTCAAAGACTTAAGTTGCAGGGAACTCCTAATGATCATTTGAACATTCTCTTGGGTACTGGTGTGGTGGTAAAGGGCTCGGGAGTTTGCCGAGGAGTTAGCTTTCATATACAAAGCTGGACCTTCATTACCGATCTTATCATTTTGGATTTGGGTCAGGTGGATGTAATATTGGGAGTACAGTGGCTGAGTACTCTGGGTGATTGCAAGGTAAATTGGAGGACACATGAAATTTCATTTTTGTATAAAGGCTAATAAGTGTCACTGGTAGGCGATTCTGACCTCCAATTTTCTGGTTTATCTTTGAATCCGCAACTGTCTACATATTCTGACGATTTTGGATTGTCCTTATTAGAACACAAAGTGGAACATGATTTAATAGAGGATTTACCAATAGAAGTAGTGCAGATCCTGTAGCAGTTTCCACATATTTTTGCAACGCCTTCGGGTTTACCTCCTATAAGAGGTCGTGAGCATGCTATCACTCTTTTACCGGGGGTTGGCGCTGTTAGTGTGCGACCATACATGTATCCTGATGCTCATAAAGAAATTATGGAGAATATGGTGACTGAGATGCTAGTGACAGGAACTATTCGACCAAGCCATAGCCCCTACTTGAGTCCAGTGTTGTTGGTGAAGAAGGATCACATATGGCGCTTTTGTGTGGATTATCGCGCCCTGAATAGAGCCACAGTGGTAGAAAATTTTCTCATTCCAGTGATTGATCAATTGTTGGATAAGTTAGATGTGGCTCAAGTATTTTCTAAGCTAGATCTTAGAGCTGGATATCATCAGATTCAGATGAAACAAGAGGATGTTGAAAAGACTGCACTTTGTACTCATGATGGCCACTATGAGTTTTTAGTGATGACCTTTGGTCTCACTAATGCTCCTGCTACCTTCTAGGCCTTGATGAATGAGATAATTCGACCTTATCTTCGAAAGTTTATCTTATTTTTTTTCGATGACATATTAGTTTATAGTGCTGATCGGGAGGATCATTTGCAGCATTTGCTGGTGGTGTTGAACCTTTTTGCAGAACACCAGCTCTTTGCTAACAAGAAAAGATGTTTGTTCGCACAAAGGCAGATTGAGTACTTGGGCCATATCATTTCGGGAGAGGGTGTATCTACGGACCCAACAAAAACTTTGGCTATGAGTCATTGGCCCGTGCCTAAAACTGTTAAAGAACTGAGAGGGTTTTTGGGTTTAACCGGTTACTATAGGCGGTTTTTAAAGGGTTATGGCTCTATTGCTCATCAACTAATTGAGTTGATGCATAAAGATCAGTTTGCTTGGAGTGAGGAGGCACAAGTGGCTTTTGAGAGGTTAACACATGCAATATCCTCTGCTTCAATGTTAGCTTTGCCCAATTTTACTAAAATGTTTGTTGTGGAAGCTGACGCTTCCGGGTTTGGGTTAGGAGTTGTCTTGATGCAAGACCAGAAACCCATTGTCTTCTTTAGCCATGGCCTGACGTCCAGAGAACAAGTTAAACCGGTTTATGAAAGGGAATTAATGGTCATTGTTTTGTCCATTCAAAAATGGAAATATTATCTTTTTGGTCGCAGATTCACAGTTCATACTGATCAAAAGAGTCTTAAACTTTTGTTGGACCAGCGAGAGGTTATGTTGGATTATCAGAAATGCTCATCAAACTGTTTCCTTATGACTTTGAAATCGTGTATAAGCAGGGTATTGAGAATAAGGCGGCTGATGGTTTGTCACAGATACATCATCCCGTTCTCTCTGCTTGTATGTCCAACTTGTTTACCTTGACAGTTTTATCGGTTTTACAACTGCAGGATCTTTCCAGGAAATTGCGGAAGACTCTGCTATTCAGTCCCTAATCGTTGCGTGTATGGAGGATCCTCAGAGTCATCTGCTTTACAAAGTTCATGAAGGCATACTATGGTATAAGAACATGCTGGTGATATCCCCTTCTTCTAACAGTTTGCCTTTGTTATTAGAGAATTTCATAGCAGTCACTTGGGCGGCCATTCAGGGATTCTTAAGACAGTTAATAGACTGCAGCAGTCTTTTTATTTGAAGGGGATATTGAAGGATGTCTAAAAGTTTGTGGCAGAATGTGGCGTCCGTCAAACTCATAAATATTCCACCTTGTCTCCAGCTGGGCTGTTGCAGCCATTACCTTTGCCTCAGCGAGTTTGGGAGGACATCAATATGGATTTAATAGAAGGATTGCCAACGTATCATGGTATCAATGTGATTTTTGTTGTGGTGGATCGTCTCAGTAAGTATGGCCACTTTATCAGGTTAAAACATCCATTTTCAGCAGCGGATGTGGCCAGGAAATTCATTCAGGAGATTATCCAGTTGCATGGTTTTCCGGCATCTATCGTCTCGGATAGAGACCGCATTTTCTTAAGTTCCTTTTGGAAAAACTGTTTCAAACTGATAGGGACAAAGCTTAAATACAGTACTGCGTTTCATCTACAAACAGATGGTCAAACGAAGGTTTTGAATAGATGCTTGGAGACATACTTGCGGTGCTTTGCATCTTTTCATCCTCGCACTTGGGCCACTTACTTACCGTGGGCAGAGTTTTGGTACAGTTCCTCTTTTCACACCTCTTTGAAGACTACACCTTTCAAGGTAGTATATGGAAGAGATCAGCCATTTATTGTTCATTTTGAAGCTCAGTCAACAAAATTTTTTGAATTGGAACAGATGTTAAAGGAGATATGTGTTTTTGGCTGATATTAAACAACACTTTACACACGCTCAACAACTCATGAAGAACAACGCGGATAAGCATCGCCGTTATGTGGAATTTGAAGTGGGATCTTGGGTATTTTTTAAGCTTAGGCCATATCGCCAATCTTCTGTCTCTAGGCGATTGCGCCAGAAGTTGGCTGCCAAATTCTATGGCCCTTGTCAAATAACAGAGCGCATTGGCAAAGCTGCCTACCGTTTGAAGCTACCGGCTGATTCTAAGATCCACCCTGTTTTTTATATTTATCAATTGAAACAGGTCTTGGGAGTTCACCACCAGGTGATGCCTTTGCCACAATCATTTTCTGCATCTGATGAAGTAGTGGTCGAGCCAGAACAGTTATTGGAAACTCGGTACTCAGCTTCTGGAGTATTGGAGGTTTTGGTCAAATGGACAGGCCTCCCTGATCATGAATCGTCGTGGGTAGAAACCAGGGAGTTAGCAAGAAAATTTCCTTCGTTTGCGCTTGAGGACAAGCTGCGTTTTATTTGAGGGGTATTGATAAGCTCAACAGAGTTTATGTGAGATAAAATAAGGCACGTGGGAGTGAAGAAGCACGTGAGAAGGGAAATTAAAAGAAGAAAATAATAGTTGGAGTTTGAAAATATCTGTAACAAACTCTTTCACAATATAAATAGTATCTCTCATTGTTTAAAGATGATTATGTTATTTCTTATAAACAGTCTCGCTTGTGAGATGGGAAAGACGATCTGGTGATGATGATGTACTAGGTGTATCTCTCGGCGTTGTACTGTTGTGGTTAAAGAATAAAGAGATTTGGTCATTGGATCTTAACAGTTTAATTTTTGGTTTCTTTTCAACTGTTTGTTTTGAGGCTGTACATAGTATTCTGGACCATTTGTCCTTGAACTTGAAGATAGTGAATCTCAAAGAAAGTTTTGCTCGTATAAGACAAAACTGCATCTATCATGAAAGGTAATTTGATTTATTATTTTTGTTCAAATTAAAAATGCTAAATACATTGCTCTTTTGGTATACATTTTATTACATCTAATTGCGTTCTTACAAAAAAAAAAAAAATCAAAAACAAATGTAGATCTTTGGATTACAATAGAGTAGTTTGGATTGTCTAATCCAAAATGACAATAGGTTTGCATATTCTGAAAAGACTATTCACTCGTGAGTATCTAGACATACATACGATAAAATCATTTTAAACTAATACTCGATAAATGAATAAATACTATAAATTATTTATTTTTTGTTTAGATAAAAAAGCTATTTCAAAAGTTAACAAATTTCTATAAGATAATACAATTTAAAAAAACTTCTATGTGAATATGTAGAAATTTGTTGAATTTGAATCATCTACATTGGGTGAGTATAGACCCAATCATGAGTTAAAGGCCAAATAAATTGGTGCCATTAAAATCTGACGTATGTTCTTTTTCTTAGTCTGTTCATGGGCTCAAAAATCTTTCTTTTTTTGCTTTAGGGCTGAAAATGCTTTGCACGGCCCTAGGTGTGTGATACGCACGTCGTCATTGTTTAATGCCGAGGATATTGAGATCGTATGGGACATGTGACTATTTTAATGACCTCTCCTGAATTCTTCTTATGCGCACAAGCATGACAGATTGCTCTAAGCTTTTTGGAAAAGAGAGAACATAACAGAAATTGGTATAAATGATCTAGAGTTAATGCCTATGCAACACCCAACAAAAACTGCAGTTACTTAGATTGTGTGAATCTAAAATAAAACATGAGTTGTCTATTTGAGCATATATCTAGAGACAACAAAAAAAGACGTACTAATTAAACCATGAAAAAACAAATACTTAGATATTTTCGATTAGCTTTATGTCAAGAGAAAAAAGTAAACTAAATCAGTGTGACCAATCACATTATGTCTACTTTCATTTGCTAATTTTTACTTATATAGTAAAATATATTGTACGGCGTCAATGTAAAATGTAGAAGCAATCACGATGATGGAAACAAAATAGTCTCAAAGTCTGATGGATGAAGAGATGAAGACGATAATCTACTATTCTGCTTGTTCTAACAACAATTTTAAAGTTATGTTCAAAACTCACTCTCTTGGCATATAATAGTTCTAATCAGAAAAATTGAAAAATGAGAAAGACACAGTCAACGAATACAATTTTTTATATACAAAATAAATAAATATCCGGTCATGTAAACTAGCGAAAATATTTTTAGCTTTTTTGGGTGTCTCTGCGTCTAAAAGCTTATTTAAAAAGGACACGTATACATTACTTTTTGATTATTCAAAGTATAATCCAATATACGTAGATGAGTAAGTGGGCCCCTTTTGGTCGGAGAAATGGTCAAAGAAGGAAATCACATAGTCATAGAGTTTTCTTTTAATTTATTTTATTAAAATCATATAGTCACAGTCACATAGTTCAGAAGACGGAGTTTTGTGTACGCCGTTATCATCCACGTGGCTCAAACGCTACGCCAAGTGCGGGACCCAGTAATTCCACGGTCACTTTCCATAAATGACAGCACCACAAGTTGCCAAAATTGTGATATTTGTCTTCATGAAACCACACGTGGCTGTTTCACATTGGGGGTTATAGCGAATTTCTGCCCCCATAATAGTTTACAATTAATTCAGAGCATAGCATGTTAGTCTCCGCCATCAAATTTGTAACGTAAAAGGCTCAAGCTTGCAAACTTCAAATGATAAACTATTAGAATATCCACGTCGAGACTTGGAAAATTTGATAACTAATATATGTGTAGTAATTCTAGAGTCTTGAACTAACTTTTTGGTGTTTTAAACTAACTTTTTTGTGTGGCTCACAATTCTAATATAGTATCACATCATACTCAAGTTCTTGATTGTGAGGTTGTGAGGTCCACTAGTAGATGTCTAGTCCCACAAATTATTATTTCAAATATCCAGTATGAACCCAAAGAGACATATTAGAATAATCCACATTGAGATTTGAAAAACTTGAGGATTAATATATAAATATGTGGCAATTAGAACCAGTCCTGAATTTAAACATATGAAGCACTCGCTTAGAACCTTTAAATTTACAAAAAAAATTGGAACCAATTTTTCAATAAAGATCATTGTTTAATTAATTTGTTTTTAATCTTTTAGAAGATTAAAGTCTCAAATTCAAATACACAAATAATTTTTTTTTTGTTTATGTGTAAATGTCTAAAAAAAAATTTATGTGTAAGGAAATAATTTTTATTTTTTGTTATGTGTGCAAAAATTTTCTTCCCGCTTCTAGTCACCGAAAACTCAGAACTGGCTCGGATGACAATTGTCCATTAGACCTACGTTTCCAATATAAACAAATAGATTATAATTTATGGGACTGATGTGTAAATTATGAATACAAGATTAAATGTTGCGTAGTTACCCCATCACTCGGGTGACATGACATGAGTGAATTTTGGTTGAGTGGGGTATAGGGACTAAATGGAGTTACTGATAAGATAAGGGCTAAATTGAAACTATTCAACTTTTAAAGTCCCTGCCCTGACATAAACCTCGTCAACACGGAAATTACATACATCCCATTTGAAAAAGAAAAAGAAGTTGCATCCCCTTTAGCCGCACGCATCTATCGCTCAAAACTTTTATTTTTCAGGTAGATCAACGAGTTAAAATGCTATTTCAGATTTACTGTAAAATGTAACTATATATATGTGTGTGTGAATTGAAGTTCTGTTTAGGTAAAAGTAATGTATGCATTGTATAAATTATTGAAGATGTATTGTCAAGACTGGATTTAATAGAGTGATGGATTAAAGGTTAGCAATTTGCTGTTTTTGAAAATAAATGATAACAACGAAGGTAGTACGGAAATGATATCAACAACTTTAAACTTTTCAAATTTTTAATCATAAGTTGCTAAAAATGAAAAATAGTAGAAGTTACAACAACTAATCTGACTTTTCTTTAACTCGATATCAAAGATGAAACCACTTCGTAAATCTATTTGTTGAAGTGTTGACATGTAAAAAAGAAAACGTCACCTACTTTGAAATGGAGCGAGTAATTTTGGAGTTAAAATTAACTACATGCAACATGCACATCCAATTCCGATAATATAATATATATATATATATACAAATGTATGTATGTAAGAAGTCTTCTAGTCTTTCACATATGACATGGACGTCAAGAAAAAAAGAGCTTGAAGATTTGGTTGATTGTTTTGTTTTTCTATACTTTCTTCATTGAAATAGTTTTATACTTTTTCTTCCCATTCAAAAATTCATTAACTTTTCTTTCTAGTTTATTTCTTTTGATGAAAAGCTTACAATTGTCGTATGGTTAAGTATATATGTAAAATGTATATTAGTCTTTATTTGTATTTACATATTAAAAAAAAAACCAAATAAATAGTATGGCGTTTTGACGAAAATAATTACAAAACGCCAAGAACCCAACGCATAAATACAAAAATACAAAAGACCTTAGTGTTGGTGTTTTACGTAACGTAAGTCATTATTCACACCTATAATAGTAAAAAATTGTTTACCAGACAAAAAAATAAGTAAAATATTAATATTTCAAAGAGATACTAAAACAAAATGTTAACATTTCAAAGATATTTTTATCAAAGAAAAAACAAACATTTCAAAGGTTTTGCACTGGTTTTATAATAAATAAACAAAAGATGTAAAAGCAAATGTGGGCCCAGTTTCGCCGTTCCGTGCCACACAATTCAATCTTCAGTATCCCAAAAAGGAGAAACGTTAGAGTTGCTACGTCCATCCACGTGGAAATGATGATAACTCAGCCGTTGGATCTCAGCGATAGTGTTCAACTGCTTATACGTTTGATAGCAAAGATGGCGACAAGACTCAAACAGATCTCACACTTCCTTGACTCTCATTATGACGCCGCCTTCTACACTCTTCAAAACGTCATCGTTTATAATTTCAAAATATCAACTTAACCCAAGAGTTAATTTAACAATTCGATAAATTTGCGTAATTAGTCCTTCGAGTTAATAGATTTTCTGACTCAAAAAGTCAAAAGTTAAAAACAGTCCAAACTGTGAAAGTGACGTAAGCGTAAAGAAGTATTCTTCTATCTAATCTAACGTACGCCGCAGCCAGAGATGGGTCCTCCCACGACGACACTAATCTTTTTTTTTTTTATTATTCACTCATATTAGTATAATACGATACATTTATCATTATTATTTATCTCTTTTCCACACGACCCACCCCACCCCAAAAGAACTATAATAATGTTTATTTTTTAAAAAAAAATTCTATAAACATATCATTGGATTAGATGACACAGATCTTTACAAATTTTCAGTCTTTCTTCTACCTATTTTTCATTTATAGTATTTTGACATTTGAAAGTTAAAACCCCAAAAAAAAAAACATTTGAAATTTAATGATGGTATGCATCGGAACGACGTTGAAAAATCAGTTGCAATAAAATAAAATAAAAAAAGTTCAGATTTTCTACTACGTTGATAATATTAAGGACAATAACAATATTTACAAAACATATTTCCATGTCAGCTAAATTTTTTATATTTTAGCTTTCTCGACTTTCTTCTAAAATACGGATAATACTTTTTTTTGTAGACAGAAAAAAAACGCATTATTTCTAAAACTGAAAGAAAAAAAAAAAAACTAATAGAAAACGCGACGCCAAACAGACTAAAGAAACGACATCGACGAAAATTAACAAACCTCACGGCCTATTGTCCCGGAGGAGCTAACTTAAGATCCAGATCTAACGGCTGACATATCTTCTCACCTCCAACCTCGAAATCAACGACCGAGGACGATTCAGACTCGCTCTGGACCCTACAAGCCGTCACCTTCGGAAACGCCGTCATATTATTATAGAAGTAAACAGGACGCCTAACCGGGATCCGACGGTACCCGCTGCTGCTTTCTCCGCCGCCTGAGCTGAGCCCGAGCTGCGGAGGTGCTAAGAATCTCGCCGCCGTGGGAGAGACGTTGTCCACGGTGCTACACTGACTAGGACTACGAGGGAAACCACCGTCTACGGCCACCATTCTTTCGGGATAAGTCATCGGGAAATTTGTCTTAGCCTTAGAACCACGAAAGTCACGCGCGGCTGCATCGTAAGCACGCGCCGCCTGCTGAGCCGTATCGAATGTACCGAGCCAGACCCGAGTTTTCTTAGCCGGATCTCGGATCTCCGCCGCGAATCTTCCCCATGGACGTTTCCTGACACCTCTGTAGCGAATATCTTTCTCAGCATTACTCTGAGTCGGGTTAGGAGAAACCGGGTCGGGTTTCACAGCCATGTTCGGCATGAATAAGATAATCTGGAGAAAGGAACGAGAAGATCGGTGAAAGAGTTTTGTGGTAATGAGAGAAGAAGCCTTCTTTTTATAGGAGAGTAAAAGCAACGCTCCTTTTGGGAGCTTTCTTGTGAACAGTCAAAGCTAATTAGATGTTTTAATTATCTGATGCTTCTCTTATTACACATAAAACTAGTTTTTTGGTGTATTTTTTGATTTTTGGTAATTTATCCACTTATATCTAACCACGTCTTCAATGCTCTTCCTGCAATGAATCATATTTTAACCATTTCTATAACAAAGACGGCACAAATCACAATATGTTATATGGCCAGGATTGATATTTAAATTAAAGTTACTAGCTAAAGAATACTACTCTGTCTCATAAGTATATCCCTATTAAATCTATATAATACATATTATATCGGCGCATATGATTTCCGATAGTTGTTTTGATTTGGGTCTCACAGTTTACTTTTATCTAACAACAATATAGTACAAGATATATATACACATATAACAATACAATATATAATGTATGTCTTCTATTGTTATATATAATGTACAATACAATATGTTTACATAAGATATATACAATACAAGATATAATGTATATAACATTATACTACACTATAAATTCGATAAATTCCTTTTTATCAACAGCCCACCAAACTATAAATCTGACAATCTTTTCATAATAATATTTTTGGCTTCATTAACATGCATATAATACTTAAAAAAAAATACTAATCTTGTGACGAATTTTTGAGACGAAATTTTTTTTTCACAAATCTGTGATGTTTTAGTTATGATGTTGTGACTAACTTTATTTGTCACAAATACGTAGTTAGAATATATGACAGATATTAATAGTCATAACAATTATGACGTTATTATGACCAATATATAGTCATAAGTTACTTACAAATTTGTAACTAATATATGAGTCACAGTTTGTGACATAACAATGACTATATGCTAGTCACATATTGATACAAAAAATTTGTTAGTCACAAATTGGTACAAATTTTGTTGTTGTAAATAGTTATATAATTGTATACGCTACAAAAAAACTGTAAATTACCATTATAAGCATGTATATATATAGAAGCATGTTAATTAAACGAAAAATGTTGAAAGTAAAATATAACATTTCCAAAATCATATATACACAAAATCCCAAACCCTAAATCTAAATCACAAACCTTAAGTAAATCATAAATAATAATTAAATCTTTTAATTTAACTATAATATATATATACAAAACCTACGAGATCTAAAATCTCAAACACTAATTTCTAACACTAAGGCCTTAATTGTTTGCAGCTTTGAAATAGATTTTGGTTTTAGGTTTTTTATCCATTTAGTTAAGTTTTTTTAAAAATAAATATTATTTCCTAAGAATTAGGAAAACAATTTTTTTTTGGGTGTTTTAATCCTATTTCAAAGAAAATCTAAAAATCATAATTTGTGGGTTTTTACTTAAAAACTAGAAATACAAACGACATTTTTTTTGGTAAATAGCAATATTATCTATCAAAACTAAAATCTATTACCAAGAAACGAACACTTTAAAAACCAAAAACCCAAAAAATTTAAAATTAAATACCAAAACACAAAAGCCACGAGTTAAAAATAAAATTTTCTAACTGTCTGCTTCTATTCTGCCTCCTTTCCCTTTTGTATTCATTCTCTCTTTTTCTCACAAATCGAAACCGCGATTCTCCTTCTCTGCAGATTCTTTGACCGCCATTGTCTCCTCCACTGCTGTAATCCTTTAGCCCGTCGCCTCCACCGGTAATTCTCTCTCTGTCTCTCTCAGATGTAACGTAGTCGGTCTTCTCATTTGCAGGTCCCCTCAGGCCACCACCGTTTTCTTCTAGTTTTGGCCTACCCTCTCAAGGATCTCACCGTATATATGCTTAATTTCATGAGTTTTTATGGTTATGAGATGTTGACTTAGAAAATTTGATTCTCCTATTCCAGTTTCCTTTAAAAATTGAGATATTTTTTTTCCTAAGTTAGAGATTTCTTCTAAAATATGGATTTAATAAATTGATGAATTTGTGTTTGTTTCCTTTTGATTTTTTTTAGGAGACATTAGAGGATATCTAAAGTGTTCAAAGTTTATAAAAAGTTCCAATCTTTTCTCGTTTGATTTATTTTAGAAATATGATTTAAAAGGTATCAGTGGTTGTTTGGTGTATTCATAGGCTTAGATCATTACGATTTAGCTAAATCAAATTAACATTTTTTGTATCCAAACTCTTCAGATTTGCATCTATGGAGCTTTTTTACATGAATTGTTATGCTGATCTGATTTGCTATGTCTTTTTCATATTCTTATTAGGACGATTAAAGTTTTTTGAGTTGAACAAGCTTTTAAAGAAATTTAATCACTGAAGAGAAATTTGAAGGTTTGATGAGCTTTGAAGAAGATCTTGTTGTAGACATTGAAGATATTGGATTCAACGAGAGTACAAGACACAACATGAGGAATCTAATTTCATCATAAAATGTTTTTTTTTTTTTTGAAAACATCTTAAATGTTTTAAATCTGCATTTTTATACGAATTCTTTTTTCTTTTTGTATTTTATGTTTAGGGAATTTTTGTATATTTTATTTATTACATAAATTCAATTTTATTTTATTTTTGTGTTTTAATTAAATAATAAATAATTCAAAATTTACATAATTTTTATATAAATTAAATAATTAAAATTTGTTTACTATCAAAACGGTTTTTAGGGTATAATAAGTGACGGAATTACGACATTATAACAGTAACAAAATATGACGATTTTATGATTATATTTTTAGTCAAGAACTATAACACTTTTGTTACTCTTATTTATTGTTACTATTTGTTACGGAATAGTAACTAGATATTATCATAGTAATATTGTCACGTTTTTGTTACGAAATTTTATTTGTGACGATTGTATTGCAACCGTTCAAAATTGTCACAAATTAGTTACAATATTTTTATTGTCACGAAATATTTTGTAACAATATAACTATTTTCTTGTATACAACATATATGTCGTTAAAGCTCATCAAACCTTCAAATTTCTCTTAAGTGATTATTATATACATTTAAATGTCGTTAACGTACCGACAGGAAAAATATATACTATTTACATGTTTTAATAGTATCTCTTTTTTAAAGTTCTGACTATTAACGAATTTGAAAGTTGAAACAATTACTAGGATTGTTCACTTGTTGAGCCAAAACAAGCTGTTTAATAGTTTAAAAATAAATATTTTTTTTCCTTTCGATAAATAGTGTTGGCCTAGAGTTTTATTTTTTTCATTAAAAAATCGTTTTATATTTCAATGTATGTTTTTAATCAAATTTTCTAATTTATCCTTTCCACATAGCTACTTTCTTTTTAATTAAATTTATTAACCACTTATCAAATAAGTACATTTGAGTATAAATTAATTTTTTCTTAATTTCTGTTCCTCAAAACCACACTACATCTTTCTTGTTTGGTTTTACACAATTTACTGGGCAAATCAATACTCCCTCTTTTTCATTTTAATTGCAGTTTTATGTTTTTTTTATTCATATTATTTGTTGTTTTATGTTTTCAATAGAGATGTTTGATAAAACTTTCAATTTTGTCCTTATTGTTTTAATAGTTTGACCAATAAAATAAAATTAAATAAACATTAATTAAAGGTAAAACTAAATACCAATTGTCACTTGTGATAAAGAATCTGAGCCTAAAAACTTATTTTCCGTAATTTTTTTATTTTATTTCATATAGTATTACAATTTTTTAAATAGTTATCTGTAGATAACCCGTGGATCCTATCTTATATTTATAAAACCAAACGTGAATTTCTATATATTTTGTCTAACTGGTTTTCATGAATATTCTATAATTAAATAATAATTTTATCGACGTTAAAGTAGTTTTTGTAAGAAGAAAATGAGCATCATTGTTGCATGAAAAATGTTGTCAATCTGACAAGTAATTCACGTGATTTAAGGAATATTTAACTTTTAGAGTTTTTTTTATTTATAAAGAGTATTCTATTGAAATTGCATAAAGTGAAAGGTACAAAACTAATTTATCTTACTAACAAAAAAAATATATCATCAGATAAATCTAATTTTGTATACATTTATCTTTAATATTTTATTTAAACTATAGTATGATAGTATATATATAAATTAAGGGTGAATTGGTGAATAGTTTTTAAGTTTTAATTGAGATTTTTGGTAGTTTTTAGGGTAGTGAGAGAGAGATGAGAGAGATATGAACAAAAAACCATCCTTCTATTTTTTCTAAAAACTATTCTAAAAACTATACATTCTCCAAATAAAAACTTAAAATTACATAAATCTCTAATAAAAACTACATAATTTCCTAACTAACCCATAAATTAAAGGCTATATCCAAAATTAATTTTTCATGTAATCTTCTTTTATATATAATTTATAAAAAAAAGTCTTCGTCACAAAAAAAATACCAGATATGTTACAAACTTATTTTATTACATATGTATCTAATGGAACAAAGTTGGCAGCTAGAACAAAGTAACAAATAAAAAAAAGTTTTAAATTTTATTAAAGAGACGCAGAAATTGGCATTAGAATCTGGAAGTTATTGAGAAAGAAGCCTTTAAATTAGCAGCGGCGCATCAAAAGCCAAGAAAATTCGGAAACGTGGCACAATCACGAGGACGCGCGGCTCAGGAACCGCGTTTTAATAGAAACGCGTGAGGCTTACGTTCTGTGGGTCCCACTACCGTCACACGAGCCGTTTCGATAAATAGCGTTATATTATTTTACGGTTTGACAGATTTTACGGTGGCATAAGCTAAAGTAGCCGCCCCATCCGCTATAACCCCCAAAACATGGGTCCCACTTTTTTTATTTTCTGGATTCCTTCATGCCACGTGGAAAATGAGACACGTGGATAACACTAAGGGAAGTGACAAAAGGAGCCCGCGTCGGTTAACCGCAATTTAACGGTGGTGGGTCCACCGTCAATATATTTTTTAAAGTTGGATTCCTTTTCAGTTTCGTAAAGACGGAATTAAATTTGACGGCAGGAGGAGACTAAGACCGTGAGCTCATTATTTGTTTAATTTTGTTAATTACTTTTACAGACTTTATTGTTGGTGTGTTTGTTTTTTCTTTTCTGTTTTTTTCTTTAACGACTTCGTCAACAGTCGACACTTATCACCTACTTCTGTCTTTACGCCTTGATTCAGGGATTGGGTTTTTTTTTTTTTTTTTTTTTTTTTCCGATAAAAGGGATTGGGTTATCTTGTGCCCACAGATTACATTAATTTTTTTTTTTTAATATTATCATCATTAGCCTGTATTATTTAATTAATGAGAACGACCATATAACGTTGAATTCAAAGTTTTTTTAATTTTCATTTGATTATGGGTGTGAATGGAGGTGTGTAAAAAAAGGTGGGCATATTAGGACCTTTTTAGTGAATAAATGGTTACTATTTATGATAAATTAAAGTTATGGTGAAGAACTGCTAAAAAAAATTCAACCCAACTTTTTTTTTTCATTGTTTAAAGAAACGCTGATGGTGCATATGAACACCACATTATTGAAGTGTTTCAGAATTTGACCCTCATAAATAGTAATATATTTTTAATTTTTAATTAATATGATGGTTAATTTATATATATATATATATATAAATTTTTGTCAAAGTAAAAACAATGATAACAATTTGTAATATCAAATTATATAAATATCTTTACACTGAGTTAAAAAATAATATATATATATATA
>VBRH01000016.1:279452-291895 GCA_014578085.1 Cardamine resedifolia | reverse complement strand
TTTTTTTTTTTTTTTGTTAAAGAAGAATGAGAATAGTTAAAGCGAAATAACCGACAGTGTTGCCCGAGAGAGAGAGAAGAGAAAGGTAAATTGTGAATAAAATTACCAATATATACTTATATGGTAGATAGATCGATGGATCTCACGGTAAAATAAAAAACACATGGTATAGTTTGTTGATTAAGATAATAAATGACCGGTTTGTGATGAAAATACGTAATTTGTGTAATCATCGGTGGAGAAAGGTTAAAACGGTGATCATTAAAACTCTCACATGTGCATTATTAAAGGGGCCTATGAATATGATGGGGATTCAACCTAGTCTATCTTTTAAACACACAAAAGATAAGATTTTTGGACATATGTAAAAATTACAAATCTATAAAGTATATTCATCTGCTGGTGTTTGATTTGAGGATCACGGGTTGATGTCGTCTACTCTCTTTATTCGCTTTCTTGTTTTTCTTAATGTTTTTTCTTCATCATTATTGGCTTTCTTTTGGCCCAAATTCTACCGAAAACCGAATGTCCAAGTTTTAGAAAGTCTTACTCCGAGTCCACGTAGATTAGGGTTTTGGCCCCTTTTCTTAAGTTTGTATTTTCAGTTTAAAAAAATCCCTATACTATTTTGAATTTTATTTTTAGACAATAACTAAATTTAGAATAATATCCATTCAATGCCTTGTTTTTATTGTCGGAGGCTGATAGCCAATAATGTTATAAGCCTATGCCGATTTGATACCCCTTAAAGATAATGTCAACCTTTTATGGGAAGAAACGGATTGAACTTTTAAGAAAAATATATACAAATTTGACTATTAAGTCTATAACTATAGATAGACAATTGTTGGAGGATTTGTTTTCTTTAAACCTACTGATATCATCTTATATCTATTTAACATGGTTGTCCGAAGTTTAAAAATGGTTAGCAATTGGCCCCTCAATTCACGACAAATGAGATAAGCCAAAAATTAAAGAATTGTATACTTTAAAAATAGCTATTAGCCATAAAACTTTATAACAGGTTTTGCATACACATCTCATTCATTTTTAATTGTGAAACACATATTACAGTAAAATTTATATAAATTAATAACACTGGGACTAATGTATTTTAAAATATATTATTAATTTATCGTGTTTATTAATTTATAGAAGTGATATTTAGACTGAAGAAAATTATTGATTTATCGAAGTATTAATTTATCGAATATTAATTTATTGAGGTTTAACTGTATATGACTTCCATTACTATATTCCCGTGTTTCCTTGATTTTGAAAGCATTTTAGAAATTATCGGGAAAAAAGAGAAACATAATTAAGAATTTTAGTTTTCTTACCATCACGACATTGCTCGACCAAATAAGAGCCATACACTGACCGATGTACAAAAATTATTAGCAGGCTGACCAAAAATTACATTTTTCTCTCCGCCACCCAAAATATAACATACTTATTAGATGCAAACTCTTGCATATTTTATAGTAACTTTTTTCCTTCTGTTTTGCACATCTTTTTACTGGTTTCTCACATCACAATTTCACTTCCTCTTTAACTATTACGGACGTATGAAAAAAAGGAATAGATTAGATTAGATTAGATTAGATTTTAAAATCAATATTTCAATATCAAGTAAACTAAATATGAAGATGGGTTTTAAAATCTAATCCAAACACTTGTATAGATTTGGGCCAAAAGGTCCAAAGGAAGCAATCTTAAAAATAAAAATAAAAAGGGTGCAAAGGAAGCTCCCACATAGCACCGAGAGTCAGAGAAACGTCTCTTTATCTACCAACGACGCATTTTGACTAATTGGCACCACCAAATGTGTATGTACATTTATAAATCATAAATTTATAATCAACGCCCAATGTTCTTATGTGTACTATATAATACAACAAATATATTGGCATCATCTAAATTAGTCTCCCTTAACCTACCACACACTTTGTTAAACTTAAACATGATATCACCAAAGATGCCTATTGTTATCAAATCAAGCTCCTCAACCGCTGATTTAAAATATTACAAATAAAAAACAAATATTATCCAAGTCGTATTTTAGTTGGATATCGCTTTTTTTAATCACTATTTAGTCCATAGTCTCCAACTCAAACCCGAAACAAGGGCGTACGGCCAAAAGCTTTAACACATAAGATAAGTAACTTATATTTAAAATTCATCAAACAAAGACGTTTTTTTTAATCCCAATATCATTATATATTTTCCCACTTTATCATGAAAAATAGTGACACACCAATAGAAAAAGCTCACAAACAGACAGAATATTGTGTAAAATCGAGGATGTAAAAAGCCTCGAGTTTCATGAATTCAAGGGTCGAGTTTGCTTCCTTCAACATCAACGACGAACCTATAACGCACATCGTTCTTCTCGAGTCTCTCAAAGGCGGTGTTAACATAATCCATCTTCACAACTTCGATCATCGAACTCAAACCCTTTTCTTTACAGAACTCAAGCATCTCCTCTGTCTCCTTCATGCTCCCTATGAAGCTCCCCGTTATCACTTTCCTCCCTAATTAAATCATCATCATCATCAGCATCCCCAATTAATAACCCTCAAATCACAATCATTAGTTATTCAATAATTAGTGTTTTATAATCGACTCACCAAGCATAAGCAGAGGAGTGAGGAACTGCAAGGGATTGTTAATGACTCCCATGAGAATGAGCTTCCCATCAAGCTTAAGCAGAGACAAATAAGGCTCAAGTGCGTGATGAACAGGCACCGTGTCGATTATATAATCCAAAGAATCAGCCAATTCGTTCATTTTCGATTCGTCGGATCCGATGACATAATCATCAGCTCCAAGATCATGTAAAGCCTCTTCTCTCTTCTTGTTTGATGAGCTTATAACTGTCACATGGTGACCCATTGCTTTTGCTATCTTCACACCCATGTGACCAACTCCACCTAACCCTAGTATGCCTCCTCTTAGACCTCGTCGCTTCAGCCCGAAGTGGCTCAGTGGACTGTACACAGTCACACCAGCACATAGTAGCGGCGCAGCCTGTTCAACCGCCATTCCTTCTGGAATCTTCACCACAAACCTGAACACAAATTGACCCTTTAGCCATACATACCCTAACCTGTTCCCCAAGAAACTGAGCCCAAAACCTAAAGATCCGGTTTCAACCTAGATTATTATTAGAATATACTCAAATTCATATGCATCAATCATCATCTCTTTGATTTTACTACAATTTAATATTGACTTCCAGTTATCAAATTCCTTATATATTTTTAGCAAAAAAAACTTGAGATATCTTTATTAGTAGTTGAACAACAACAAGATTATGATTGAATTTCAACACATTATTTTCAATTAAAAATTTGAATATCATCGATCAAATAACACAAGATTATCATGATTGGATTTCAAAATCAAAAGAAAAGATCTAATCACCAAAGGAACATCGATTAATTAATTAATTTACGAAGATCATGAAATTTAGAAAAGTCATAAGGTTATAGAGAAGAAGAGTTTACTTTTGGTGGACGACGGTGGCTTTAGCAAAACCGCCTTGCGTGGGTTGACCATCGATGTAAACATCGTTGTAGCTCCAGATCTTCTTAGGACAATACTGTTCCAGATCTCTCTCGCAGGGGCTACAACCTCCGCAGCATCCAACGAGGCAACCAACTCCGACTATATCCCCTACGGTGAACTTGCTCACACCTGATCCAACCTCCACCACTTCTCCTACAACCTCATGCCTGAAAAACATCACTCCATTTCAGATTCAGTTGTAGATTTCATCATCATCAGAAGAAGAAGAAAGAAAGAAGATTTACCCAGGAACCATGGGGTAGTTAGACATGCCCAGATCATTCTTGGTTTGATGAAGATCTGTGTGACAGATTCCACAGCATATGATCCTTATGTTTACATCCTCTGGTCCAGTCTCTCTGTAATCAAAAACCCAAAGTGATGAAATTGAAAAACCCACAAAACACAAAGATCGAAAGAAGAGAAGTATATAAACCTGAGAGTGTAAGTGTAAGGAGAGAGAACCCCAGATGGATCTCTTGCAGCCCAGCCAGTTGTTTTCCTCTCTGCCTCCATTTGTCCCATTTTTTTTATTCTCTCTGTTTCTTGATCTGCTTTTCACCTATCTGCTGATTATGTCTATTATATATATATATATATATATATAGAAAGTTGGAAACGTAACGCATGCGTATGTGTGATGATATAATTGGTGCCTGATGTTTGTGCATAGCGTACATTTGGTGGCTATTTCTTTTTACCATTTTTCCATTTGCATGAATTTATAGGTATAGTGTTGACAAAAACAGTCAAAAGCTTTAAATCTTTAGTCGCTAAAACACACTTCTAGAAAATATTTTATTTCCCCTATATACGGCTCTCATTCAATAGAAATATATGTCAAAGATATTTAGAACCTAAAACACCTAATCGCATTAATAATTTTATAATCAGCATGTAACTTTAACAAGCATGTTTACTTTTTCCTGTTCCCAAAGGCAAAGATTGAACGAGAAAGAATGACTTTGTCCACTTTAAAAGGAAGAAAATCACCTTTCTACTGTGGACACGTCAGTAATAGGGCCCATGGGGGTTGGTGAACAACCACTGTGGGTTCCACTCGTTTGTTGCTCAGTTTAAATCAAAGTTTGGCCACGTGTTGATTCCTAGTGTCTGACATGTAATTATAGTTTTAAAGGTCCAGATTAGCTATGAATACTTCCCACCCGGATTTTTTTGTCTCAGATCCCCTCACTAAAATTATAATTAGTGACTTTTCATAGCACCTTTCATTAACGACTTTAGGTCCCTATTAGGTCATTTACCAAAATTATTTCTCATTCTTTTAAATAAAATAATAATTATTTAAATAAAATTTATTTAAAAAAAACAATGCAAAAACGTTACATGAAATATAGAGATTACTATATTATGATTGTATTGGTTGAAAATTATTAGGGAGAATAAAATATGGACCAATAAAATAAAAGTATGTGTTATACTAATTAATGTATCATCTTCTTCATGCAACATAAGAAAGAATTAATATTGAAGTTTCTTTTAAGGTGATTTTTTTTCTATTGTTTTTACATTAACGATTTGTTATTATTTTTATAGGAATAAGCCAATTTGAGAAGTTGAAATAACAATGACCATGAGTATTAATTTAGGAAATACTGTAGATTTCAAAATATGTGTGTACACATTGGATTGAGTTTTCTTAAAAAACCATTAAACTTATTAAAATTTGCAAGCGTGACACTCACCTAAAAACCGTGCAAGTCAATTCCTTCATCTGCAAAGTCACCTGTAATATGGCCATCACGTGTATTGTCGACGTGACACCGTTACGAAACTAACGGTTTTCTCGAAACGATGCCGTTTTGAACTTAGAAACGCCTTGTCGTTTTTTTCATCAAAACGACTGTATTTTATTTGTGTCTCGGGTTAGGGTTTAATTTGGGGGAAAAATTGATTTGGGGAAATATTGAAATTAGGGTTCTTCTTATTTTCTCTCTCGCGATATCTCCTTTTCTCCTCGCGATATTACCTACAAATTCTCTGTTCCTATCACTTTCGTTCTCTTTTATAACTTCCAGATCTCTTCACTCCTTCTCTTCTAGATCTCTTGTCAACTTTTGCAATGACTTCTTCCGCAAGTTCGGGTGAGTAATTGTGATTTCTGTTAAAAGTATGGACCGAGTGGATTTCTCTTAAACTTTGTTTTCGGTGAAGGAGTAAGTGATAGGTACACAGGTCGTGGTAGAGGAATACCTAGGAAATGCAAATGTGGGTCAAGTTCTATGATCTAAACGGCAGATACATTGAAGAATCCATGGACAAGTAAGGGAAATCATCTACAAAGGTCAGCATAATCATGAACCTCCTCAAAACAAGAGAGGAAACAAAGATAGCACCGCGAATCTAAATGGGAGTTTGATAAATAACAATCGTGGGAGTTCTGAAATAACAGTGAAGAAGTTGGTAATGGAGAAACTGATGTGAGAGATAAAGATGGAAATGAGCCTGATCCCAAGAGAAGGTAAAGTTATTAGCTTTGTTGATGATGATGATAAATAATCTATATTTTTTTATTTTTTTTAAGAGAGGAATCTTTGAATGTGCAGAAGTATTGAAGTTCGAGTTTCGGAACCAGCTGCTGCTGCTTCACATAGAACCGTGACAGAGCCTAGAATTATTGTCCAAACTATGAGTGAAGTTGATCTATTAGATGATGGATATAGGTGGCGCAAATATGGACAGAAAGTTTTCAAAGGGAATCCTTATCCAAGGTAATACACGAAAAAGCATCGATTAGTTTAGCTATTACATTCTTTGAATGGTTATCAATATAGTTTATCTCTTACAAAAATCTTGTTAATGTTCTCTTTTTGATCCTTAGGAGCTACTACAAGTGCACAACACAGGGATGTGAAGTGAGGAAACATGTAGAGAGAGCAGCTACAGATCCAAAAGCTGTAGTAACCATGACCTTCCAGCAGCTAAATCAAGTAGCCATGCTGCCGTTGCGGCACATTTAAGGCCAGAGAATCGACATGGCGGTTTGGCTAACTTAAATCAGCAGCAGCAGCCAGTTGCGCGTCTAAGGCTGAAAGAAGAGCAAATAACTTGAGAGAAGAAGAAGAAGAAGAAAACTATGTATATCTCTATCAAATCAAATTCCACTATGACCATTTTCATGAAAAAGCTTTCAACTTTGTTGAAGTTGAGAACATTTGTTGCCCACAGGTTTCTCTATATACACTTGTCTGAGAAATCTAGCAGTTTACAGGAAAGAGAAAGAGCTTCAGAAGGGGATTGTTCTTCTATGTTCTGGCTTGTGTAAAACTTAAAAATCTTTTTTAGGTTTACAGATTTCTGTTTACTAATGTGAATTCTTTTGTACATGAGGAAGAAAATTACAGGGGTTTTTGTGTTATTGTTTCAGAAAATTATAGGTCTTACATTTTGTGTATGACATTGTCTGTTGTAATATCAAACTGTGTTTTCTTTTGTTTATTATTATATTATAGTATTATTTACATAACAGAATAATGGCTATGACCCAAATCCGCTTGCTATTGTTGTTCATCTCTCATACTATAATCATTTACTTGGTAAAATTTACAGAGCCATTGTTGTTTAAGAGGTTTTTGGATAATGGAGTAAGAATTAATGACGTCTGTACAAATGAATCTTTTTTCATGAGATTAATAAATTCCGGAGCAAATTTTCTTTCCAAAAAAAAAGACAATGATTTTTGTTTTCTTCTCTTCTTCTGTTTTCTCTACAGTACAAATATGTGAAAAAGTGTTTTGGTTTTGTCTCTTTGCTCTCCCATTGATTGATTGATTAATCCTTCTCTCTGTGTTATTTTGTAGTGAATCAGATACTTTCACCCATCATTGTTTGTTAGTTAGAAGCGTTGGAATCTGTCCGTGATTCACGAAATCAATCTTGTTCAGCCTGACACAACATAGTACTTGCTCTGGAAGTTCCTCTGGTGATTGAGCATGTGTGTTACAAAGAACAAAAAAGACCTACCAACCAAAAGTTTGGGAGATGTTTCCAAGTACCTGAATAGTTAAACCCAGATAAAGAATCCCATTCTTGATTCTATCCCTGAAAGATTCAAGCCCTTTCCTCGATATGTAACTGAATATGTGTATATCCAAATCAATCTCAAAGTAGTTTGGTCCCTGTCCAAATGATCAACAAGCACACATTACCACAAAGCTCTGGAAATGAAATCTCAGATAATAGCTATTATTGAAAACTAAAGAAAGAACTGTAATCTAACCCAAAAGAAATCGTGTTGAGGACGAGAAAGAACCGGTCTATCGTTGTAAGTTGTGATTAGTTTTCTCTCAGTAGAACTTAGCTGAAGATCCTCTAGATTCACCAAACCGGCCATGATCTTTAACCTCTCTCTGAATGAAACTGTTGATTTTCTTGTAAAGCCTTGTACTTTCTCTATCTTCCCACTTAGCCTCAGTCCAACATATACTTTAAACCTACAACGAATACAAGAAATAGACAGAAATTGAGTTAACTTGAATACTAAAACAAAATTGAATAGGTAAACTAAATTTATACACTTAAACAAACTCTCTAATCACGATATCGAGAGACACAGAGAGAGAGAGAGAGAGAGAGAGCGAGTGAAATAGATGCATGTCTAAATCAAAACAAAATCGGGAAATCGCGAGAGAAAAAAGACGAAGAACAAAAGTGATAGGAACATAGAAATTGTAGGAGAAATCACGAGAGAAAAGAAGAAGAACCCTAATTTCAATATGCACAATCCCAGAAATGAATCCCAGAAATCCTTCGATGAGAAAATTTATGCACAATCCCAGAAATGAATCATGCAAACCCATAAACCCAGAAACTAAATCGACTGAGAAGGTAGAAACTTGAACTTTTAATCGATTCCGGAGAGCTTCAATCTTCACTTGTAAGTGATTTCGTTAGGAGAAATCGCAAAATCGCGAGAGAGAAGTGAGAAAGTCGACGAACCCTAATTTTAATTTAATCCCAAAATCGATTTTCCCCCAATTTTATGCCTAACCCGAAACAAAATCAAAACTCAGTCGTTTTGATGGAAAAAATGACATCAAATGAAAAAAACAACAAGACGTTTATAATTCGAAACGGCGTCGTTTCGAGAAAACCGTTAGTTTCGTAACGGTGCCACGTCGACAATACACGTGATGGCCATATTGCGGGTGACTTTGCAGGTGGAGGGATTGACTTGCACGGCTTTTAGGTGAGTGTCACGCTTGCAAATTTTAATAAGTTTGATGGTTTTTTTGAAGAAAACCCATTATTAAACATGTAATATTAATAGTTTAGTGTCTTAAAAATGTTGATAGTTGGTATTTTATGGATTGTGTTAGATAAATTATATGGAATCGTAGGTAGATAGAAATCAAAACCGTTGGTAAACATGAAATTACCTAGAACGAGTACAACTGATACAACTGTGTACATTTAGTAAAACTAGGACGAATGTGTACATTTAGTAAAACTGGTACAACTTAGTACATTTGAGACAATCGAAAATCTAATATCCAATATTATTTTAATTATTTTCATGATAAAATGAATAATATTCGATGCATAATCATACATTTTGATTATGGAGGATATTATTCAAATAACGGAGGTTATATAGGCCAATTTTTCCAGTAACCCATCATGATCAGTGGACAGTTCCGGATGAGATACATGAGATGTATGACTTACCTCCGTAATATGTCAAGAAAAAAGGGAGAAACCAAAAAGAAAGGTACCCATCTTTTGGAGACACATGGATGTGGTAAGTCAAAATGTAGGAGGCGAGGATCGAGTAATAGTGGGCAAGGTTCGAGTAATAGTGGAAAAAGTTTGAGTGAAAAGTGCCTCAAGTTTGAGTCAAAGTGCCCTAAGTTTATATGAAAGTACCATAGGTTAAAGTCAAAGAGGTCGGGGATGGACTCAACGAGAGGGAAACATGTTTATCTGGTTGGCGCGTGAAAATGATCATTAATTTCTATGCTTATGTTGTTGTGGATGTATTGTATTAGAAAGACTAGTTTGTGTTCATCTCTGTCATGGTACAACTAGGTAAACCTTTGGTGCAACTATGTTGAATTTGATTTTAAGTTTGCTTATTTGTAATATAAAGACCATGGTTGTGTTAATTTGTGTTCATTTTAGATCAATATCTTCTATATAACTTAAGAAAATTTTAATGTTTTGGTTATTGGTTACATAACATCATATTTTATTAACAAGTGTCTTATACTCTTAAAGTTTGTTTAGATGTGAAACACTTGAAATTACCAAAATGGTGAAAAAATGTCTTTTTACACATTTGTTTTTATGAAACTATAGCAAATGTATTTCATAGATCTAATGTGATAAATACAACTATAAAAATTTAATTTAAAGTATAGTATAACTAATTCAACTTTAATCCATTAAAGTACAACTGTGTACATAGCGCAGTACAACTGAAAAATTGGATACAGCTATGTTTAATCATTTTCCAATACTTTATGTATTTTTTTCCGGATTCTAGGTACTTTTCATGTATTTTTTTTTGTCAAATCCTAAGTGTTTTCAATGATTGGTTTTTGTTGGATCATAAGTACTTTCCATGGTTTTTAGTTTCAATGATTGATTTAATTAACTTGAGATTTACATTTACTTATAAATTAATTTAATCATTAAATATAATAATTTTTTTTTAAAATTACTATTAATATTAAACATAAAATTAACAACTTAGTTATACCAGTTTTACAACATGGCACAGTTGTACCTAAGTGATCCCATACCTACGATCAATAACCTATGTGGTCTCAAACCTGAGTTACACATTCAACAATTCCACATTCAACAAAACCAAAAACCAACAACATCATCAAAAGTTTCGTACATCATCAACAAAGGAAAGAAAAACTTAAACCTTCTTATGCTCCTCCTTGTTCTTCTCGTCCTTCTTGTTCTTCTTTTCTTCCATGTAGAAGATTTCTGAAATCAGGACGGTAACACATTTCTCTTCTTTTGGCGCGTACATCTTTTCGCCGAACATATTTTGGTCTTCGAGAGCTTCCTCTTCTTCAGCTCAGGTTCAGGTGAAGGAGACAAATGACCAATTACAGGGAACCGGTTCCAGAGAGGCTGAGGTCGAGGTAGAGAATAATCATCAATAGGTTGAGGTTCGGGTGGGAAAATTCAAGATATTTTGTTCTAGCTGTATCTGCAATTCAAGAAAAACATACATTAAATCAAACACCAAACACAAAACTCTCGGACTCTTCGTGTTCTTCCTCTTCTCAATATTGGGTTGTGTTATGTTTAATTTTTTCAAAATTTTGCTTATTGGGTTTGGATAAAACCCATTTTTGTTTTGAGTTTAAGAGACGTTATGTTTTTCAGTAAATTATGTAATTTTTCAAAGGGTTTTAGTCATTTAGTCACTTTCTGATGTAAAAATAATTGTAAAATAAATTAAAAACATAAGAAGGACATCTCAGCCTAATTTTTTTTTAGAGAGGGACATGGAAGAAAATAGTCCAGATTAGCTGTGAATACTTCCCACCCCCAAGGAAACTCCTTAGTTTTGACGGCCAAGATCAACTCTAGTTTTTTCGTCAACATTATTTATTTATTATTATTATATATTAATCGGAAATAATCCATCCAGCGATAGTCATATATCCCACGTGGGACACCAATTTTTTTTATTTTTTTTTTCAAGAAAAAACCCACCATATTCTGCATTATATGTTTTATACTAACTGCTAAAATTTTGAACCACATTAATCAAAACTTGATCATCAAATCTTCCTACTGTTCTTTTTTTTTTGTAGACTTCTTGTAGTTTATTATGTTTTGACATTAAGCAAGGAATGTCGATTTGGCGATAACGGGTTTCCAATCGCTGACATCCGCCGTAGCTAGCCCATAGGATAGAGGATGAACCCACCGCCTATCAAGTGTGAATGGCTTCACAGTGAAACAAGGCCCATCAGGTTACGAAAGCCCATCATCATCAACATTAACCCAATTTCAAAATCGACTAACATTCAAAAACCCAAAAGAGAAATGTAAAACTGAAAAGGAAACGAATCAGGAGCGTCGAATTTGACCATAAACGCTTCTTCGTTATCCCAGACCAGCATGAGCCGTTTCACGTTATCTCCGTGTTTTCTTCGCTATAAATGGGGCCAATGCTTTTTAATTACTTGTCTTTTCTTCACGTGTTTCTTACTTACGACACGCACTTCAAACTTGTCCTCTTTCTCTAATAATATAAACACACCAATGTCTCCAATTTGATTTTTTTTTAACTCAACCAAGTTATGTCGAAGCTTCTTGAGATAAATCATATCCTCTGTTTTGCCAAGGGTTTTTCTCCTACCAGGTAACTTTAAATCTTGCTTATTGAGTTGGTGGATTCTTTTTCTCCAAGCAAGTCTTTCTCTTTATGTGAATTTGCGTTTTGGGTTTCTCATTTTCTGTTCCTTCTTAGTCGAATTTGGTCTAGAAATGAAACAGGAGCACTTACCTGTGATCAAACTTATTATGAAGGAGTGGATGCTTCAATCAATATGGATATATGATTGATTATAGAGAAAAATCAGATCTAATTGTCATATAATATGGATATGGCCTCTTTGTTACAGATTAAATGTTGCAACTTCACCCTTTCTGATATCTGGTGGATATTGCAGCAAAACTTGCTTCCCTTATCGCTTGAAATTGTGAGCACCTTTCTTTGTTTCCTCTTTTTGTTACATATTTAATTAAGAAAAGTGGTTATTACATACTGATTTCATGATTACATTAAAGTAGATTTTAAGTTAAGTACAGTGGTATGCTGCCAAACCAATAGTAAGAATTATGGAAATATATATATATATATATATATATATATATAT
>VBRH01000016.1:251955-270562 GCA_014578085.1 Cardamine resedifolia | reverse complement strand
TAAAGGGTTTGCAAAGTATCTCTTCTTCTTCTCCCTTCTTGCTCAATCAACCTCTATAAATGTAAAACGAGTCAGAACGAACAGATACCACACTAAGAATTTAACGACAAAGCACACTAATATAAAGTGGATTTCCCAACGAAGAAGGGAAAAATGTTTTTCAACTACCTCATGACCCATCGATTCAAGCTCTGTTTCTTACCATTGATGGTTGCTATAGCCATGAAGGCGTCTCGTCTTTCCACACAAGATCTCCAAAACTTTTACCTTTACTTACAAAACAACCTCACATCTTTCACCATTTTCTTCCTTTCTCTAGCTCTCGGGTCGACCCTTTACATCATGTCCCGACCCAAACCCGTTTACCTCGTTGACTTCAGCTGCTACCTACCACCTTCACATCTCAAAGTCAGCGTCCAGAAGATCATGAACCACATAAGGGTTGTACGAGGAACCGGCGTGTGGAACCATGAGACCGATTACTTGATGGACTTCGTCGAGAAGATTCTTGAACGTTCCGGTCTAGGCCAAGAAACATACGTATCCGAAGGTCTTCTATGTGTACCACTACAACAGACTATGGCTACGTCGCGTAAAGAGACAGAAGAAGTTATCTTCGGAGCGGTCGATAATCTGTTTCGCAACACTGGAATAAGCCCGAGTGATATAGGTATATTGGTGGTGAATTCAAGCACTTTCAATCCAACTCCTTCGTTATCAACTGTCATTGTGAATAGGTATAAACTTAGAGACAATATAAAGAGCTTGAATCTTGGTGGGATGGGGTGTAGTGCCGGAGTCATCGCTATCGATGTTGCTAAGAGCTTGTTGCAAGTTCAGAGAAACACTTACGCTCTTGTGATAAGCACGGAGAACATTACTCAAAACTTGTACATAGGTAACAACAAGTCAATGTTGGTTACAAATTGTTTGTTCCGGATAGGTGGGGCCGCGATTTTGCTTTCTAACCGGTCTGTAGAACGTAAACGTGCAAAATACAAGCTTGTTCACACCGTGCGGGTCCATACCGGGGCAGATGACCGATCCTATGGATGCGCAACTCAAGAAGAGGACGAAGATGGCATAGTCGGAGTTTCCTTGTCGAAGGATCTACCTATGGTAGCTGCAAGAACCCTAAAGATCAATATCGCAACTTTGGGTCCACTTGTTCTTCCCCTAAGCGAGAAGTTTCACTTCTTTGTGAGGTTCGTTAAAAAGAAGTTTTTCAACCCCAAGCTCAAGCATTACTTGCCGGATTTTAAGCTCGCTTTTGAGCATTTCTGTATCCACGCGGGTGGTAGAGCGCTTATCGATGAGCTGGAGAAGAATCTTCATCTATCTCCATTACACGTTGAGGCATCAAGAATGACATTACACAGGTTTGGTAATACCTCTTCGAGCTCCATTTGGTACGAGTTAGCTTACACGGAAGCCAAAGGAAGGATGAAGAAAGGAGATAGGATTTGGCAGATTGCATTGGGGTCAGGTTTTAAGTGTAATAGTTCTGTTTGGGTTGCTCTTCGTAACGTCAAGCCTTCCGCTAATAATCCTTGGGAAGACTGTCTGCACAAATATCCAGTTGAGATCGATATAGATTTAAACGAGTGAGCGATTCTAGCTTTTTTCCATTACGGAGATAGAGACGTATAGATTGGTTTCATATATCGTACGTACATTGGTTGTTAAAATCTGTACAACTAATCTATCCTTTCTCTATGTATTGATCTCCTTAAAGGTTTTTAATTTTTTTTTTTGTTTTGGATTTATTTTTTATTGACGTTGTGATGCTTCCTCTCGTTAACTATTCAAGTAAAAGATTAGATGCCTGGTAATGGACTCGTTTTCACACTTCATGTATAAATGATCTCGGCGTGTACGTTCTTACAATTAAGTATTCTCAATATATATAGCAATATAGATTTAGATGACAAAATGAATACAGAAAAAAACTTTCCTTCATGTATAAGAGAAAACTTAATTTCTTTATCCAATTCGTAAAAACGACAAAGTGGCGCACTTGTACTTGTAGACATTTTAACAAACCCAAATGTTGAATAACTGCAATAATGCCATAAGCATGTTAAGATATCCCTTTAAAAATGGGGAAAAGATATTCGGTAAATCAATCTGGCGTGTGAGATGACGTAAGTGTTCTCGGTACAAGACTTTGGTGAGAGCATCTATCAGCTACTCGAAGAGATTTGTCCTTACATGAAAGCAACTTGAGAAGATCATCATTAAAGTTGAAGTTGACCGTGTGACAATCAATTTTCTTATACTGTTTGTTTCTTTCAGAAAAAAAAACCCGAATCGTTGGCTATGGATGACCATTGTATTAATCATCACAAAACAGAACTGTTGGATCAGAGACCTTAAACACCCAAATCCGGCAACAAATTGTTAAAGTCCAACGATATGTCAATATCACACAACTTGCAAAAACCAAGCTTCGATATCTAGAATGTTTATTAATCAATCTAAAAAGTTACGTAAACTATGAAACCAAAATATCCTATTTTATTAAAAATAAGGCGGTAAAATTAGAAAACCTTAGTCTTTAAAAACATAAACTAGTAAAATATGGAATATAAATAAATTGGTAAAATTATATATTGTATAATAAAATCTAGGGTGCATTTAGATTTTACCGATTAATAAAGATTCGTCCTCCGATCTTCCGATGGGTTGCTCCATGTTGTGAAACATGCCCTGTTTGTTTTATGTTATTTTATTTCTCATCATTAAAGGAAATCACAATACCAAATGAGATACATCATCCTAATATACGTCTTAGATGAAATGGCTATAGATCTTTCTGTATCTTTTTTTCCTTCTATTTAAAGAAATTAAACTTCATGTGTCTATTGGAATTCCTAGTACTAAGAAGAGTTAACTAAAAGATAAATAAATTAGATAATCAAAGTCGGTGGTTATTTATAAAATATTAAATGCACAAATTGTGCTTAGTTTTGGGTCTTCCCATTCATATGATAATGGTTAACAACTGGGTTGAGCCAGTCTGTTCTCCATCCTCGTTATATGCTCCAAGAAGAGGGTGATGTATTTGGATCCTAGTTTTGGATGGACTGATTTGGTGCAGTCGACACGTTCGATTCTTTTTCTGCATTTGTTGTCTCCTTATCTGAGTTGTTATCATCAATAATAAGTGAGTTGGCGTGCCTTCAAAATTTGGTTTGTAATTATTCTTTCTTTCAAATTTCAGTGTCATATTGACACTTTTGAGGCGTGTTGTTTTTTTTAAAACTAATAAACTGAAATTACATTTTTACAATATAAGATTGACAATTGAACTGGTATTACATTTTATATTACTTTTTAATTTTATTTAAACGCAAACTTTTGTTTTTTAGATAAATAAAATTTATTAGCCTAATACGACATTCAATTGAAAACGGGAGAAATGTATATTTATAATAACTACGTATACAAAAAAAAATTGTGGTTTGATTTATAAAGATGAACATGTTAAAAATTGAAACAAGTCGAAAAAATTTCAAAAGAAATAATAATAATTGAGACAACTCTATTTAATTATTTTTTGTTTGGTTTCAATAAGATACAAAACATATTTTTAATTTTAACTTGGATTTTACTTTTTAAAATATTAGATTTTTTCTGTATAAAATTAGATGGGAATGATATCAATCTCTCGGAAACAGTGCGACAAACTTTTACGCGCTATTTCAAGACCAAACCTTTTCTCTCTTCTGCAGGCAGTGTTAACAACGCTCACGGAGCAGCAATGGTGGAGAAGTCGAGCTTCTTCGTCCATTTCAGCTTTCTTCTCCTTCTTCTACTGAGTATTATAACATGTGGCGAAGGAGGGAGGACTCCATTGCGGCGTTCATCGAACGGCCAGGATCTCTCGAGGCCTCTCAAGCTGACGTTCGGTGGGCCCTCTCGGAATTGGACTGACGCTATTCCTATCGGCAATGGCCGTCTCGGAGCCACGATCTGGGGCGGCGTCTCCTCCGAGACTCTCAACATCAACGGTAAATATTAAACGCCGTCGTTTTTCGTTGTCTTCATACTCTTTTTTATATTTTGAGGATTGAGCTAATAATAAATGCTATCTGATATTCTCTAAAGTTAATGTCAGAGATCAATCAATATTCTTGTTTTATCGGCCTAATTTATTGACAATTTAGGCATTATGATTTATGAGCAATAGAACAGGGGATTTTATACTTGAGACATATTACTAGTATTTTGTAAATAATTATACTTATGATATAAAAATGCTGAAGTGATACAAAAAAGTACATTTTTGAATCTTGTTTCTGCACTTGTGTTGTATGGACGTTTAGGAATTTGTGGATCTATGTTCTTCAAACTGTTTCCATTCGTCGATTTTGTTGATCTGAAGCCTAAGTACTTTTTGTGTGTGTGTGGATTTTGATAGAGGACACAATATGGACTGGAGTACCAGCAGACTACACAAACCCGAATGCACGAGAAGCATTAGCAGAAGTTAGAAGGCTTGTTGATGAAAGAAACTATACTGAAGCTACTTCAGAAGCTGTCAAATTATCAGGCCAGCCTTCTGATGTATGTTTGATTCTTTTGGTTTAATGTCTGCTTTCAGTTCTTTATTAGATGTAAAGACTAATCCTTTTGTTCTTGGTTCTCTAAAGGTTTACCAGCTAGTGGGAGATTTGAATTTAGAGTTTGACAGTTCACATCGTAAGTACACTCAAGACTCTTATCACCGTGAACTCGACTTGGAAACTGCAGTAGCTAAAGTAAGTTACTCGGTTGGGGCTGTGGAATACTCAAGGGAGTTTTTCGCTTCTAATCCGGATCAAGTGATTGTAGCCAAGATAGAAGCAAGTAAACCGGGATCTCTGTCTTTTAAGGTGTCTTTTGACAGCGATTTGCACCATCATTCAGAGACAAATCCCAAGGCGAACCAGATTCTGATGCAGGGAAGTTGTCGCCCTAAGCGTCTTCCTGTGAACTTGAACAAAAGTATCAATGCGACAAATATACCGTATGATGATCACAAAGGATTGCAGTTTGCTGCCATTCTTGAAGTAAGAGTCAGCAATGGTGGCTCTGTGTCTTCCTTAGGTGGCAAGAAACTAAGTGTTGAAAAAGCAGACTGGGCTGTTCTGCTTCTGACGGCTTCATCTAATTTTGATGGGCCATTTACTATGCCTGCTGATTCTAAGAAAGATCCCTCAAAGGAATGCGTTAACAGAATCAGCTCAATCCAGAAATACTCATATTCTGACCTTTATGCTCGTCATTTGGGAGATTATCAGAAACTTTTCAACCGGGTCTCTTTGCAACTTTCTGGCAGCTCAGCAAATAAAACTATGCAACAAGCAGCTTCAACGGCTGAAAGGGTGCAATCATTTAAAACCGATCAAGACCCTTCATTGGTGGAACTTCTATTCCAATATGGTCGTTACCTGCTTATATCTTCTTCAAGACCCGGAACGCAGGTTGCCAACTTGCAGGGCATATGGAACAGGGACATTCAGCCGCCATGGGAGTGAGTTTTCGATTTACTTCATTTTCTTGGAGTTTCGTAGCTTTGTTGAGTCTTCACTGACTCCATTTCTTCTTCTTATTCTGCGGTATTGCAGTGGTGCTCCTCACCTGAACATTAATCTCCAGATGAACTATTGGCATTCTCTACCTGGTAATATCCGGGAATGCCAGGAACCGTTGTTCGATTATATGTCTGCTTTAGCAATAAATGGCCACAAGACAGCACAAGTAAGTTTCTATCCTTTTTTTCTATTGATGACCCTTACAATGCATGTGTTCCATCACTAGAGGCATTAGTCTAATAATCATTTTGATGCACAATATAGGTGAACTACGGAGCAAGTGGTTGGGTGGCACATCAAGTATCAGACATATGGGCAAAAACTTCACCGGATAGAGGCGAGGCAGTGTGGGCCCTCTGGCCCATGGGTGGAGCTTGGCTCTGCACTCATGCATGGGAGCATTATGCATACACAATGGACAAGGTAAGGACCTCAAATTCCTGATTTTAAATCAGTTTCTTTAACTGGTACCATGTCTTTCAACCTTTACTTGTTGATTCATTTCTAGGAATTTCTTAAAAAGAAGGGATATCCATTGTTGGAAGGATGTACATCGTTTCTTTTGGACTGGCTGATCAAAGGTAAAGATGGATATCTCCACACCAATCCATCGACTTCTCCCGAGCATATGTTTACTGCTCCAAATGGGAAACCTGCTAGTGTTAGCTACTCATCAACCATGGACATTGCCATTGTAAAGGAAGTCTTCTCTGATATTGTTTCCGCTTCAGAGGTAACAAGACCAATAAAGCAACAAAAACAACGAAAAGAAATCATATCACCTCATCGACACTGAGCTTCTGTCTTCTTGTTTTTAACAGGTTTTGGGAAAAACAAATGATACTCTTATCGGAAAAGTCATTGCTGCTCAAGCAAAACTTCCACCCACTAGAATATCAAAGGATGGTTCCATTATGGAATGGGCAGAAGACTTTGAGGACCCAGAGGTACATCATAGACATGTTTCACATCTCTTTGGCCTCTTCCCGGGTCACACAATCACACTTGAGAAGTCTCCAGAGCTTGCTAAAGCCGTGGCAGTATCCCTTAACAAAAGAGGTTTGTGTAATTCTTTCTTCTCACCCGTTCCTATTCTGCAAGGTCATTGATGTTGTTGGAGCAAGCAATATATAATACTGAACTGATTGACGCAGGAGAGGAAGGACCAGGCTGGTCAACCACCTGGAAAGCCGCCTTGTGGGCTAGGCTTCACAATAGCGAGCACGCATATCGGATGGTTACACATATTTTTGATCTTGTGGATCCGTTACAAGAACGTAACTATGAAGGAGGATTGTATAGTAACTTGTTCACTGCACACCCACCGTTCCAGATCGATGCCAATTTTGGGTAAGTCAAGCAAGTTTATGGCAAACACTTACCTTTAAGATATGTGGGATGGTTAACATGTACATACCAACGTACTAAACCATTACAATAAGTCATCCGTTCTGATAACAAATTAAAATTATTTGATGACTAGTCTAAAGTCTAAACTTATACATGATTTTTTTTGTTACGATGGGCAGATTCTCAGCAGCTGTAGCGGAAATGTTAGTGCAGAGCACGACGAAGGATCTGTATTTGCTCCCAGCACTTCCAGCGGATAAATGGCCTAATGGTATAGCAAAAGGCCTAAGGGCACGAGGCGGTGTGACGGTTAGTATAAGATGGTTGGAAGGAAAGCTTGTGGAGTTTGGTCTATGGTCAGAACAGATAGTGACCACCAGGATAGTGTACAGAGGAATCTCTACGGGTACCAAATTGTTGCCAGGGAAAGTCTTTACTTTTGACAAAGATTTGAGATGCATTCGTACAGACACGTTATAGAAGTGATAGACTAAATCTTTGATTCTCATCTGTTATAGAAGGGCATTGTTATTTGTGTGTGTGTGTGTGTCATCGTTCCACGAGTTTTATGTGAAAGTGTTACCCCAAATGTATCCAAAAGGTTTACAGTGAAATAAAGTATCTTTGGTAATCTACTTTGTATCAACACTTTTTCTATATCAGTATGAACATAACTTATATTCCAGCATCTATACAGATTCAGGTAAAAACTGCGTATGTCTTAGATAGATAGCATCAAGTCATTAACATAACTTAGGGGTGGACATATAAACCGAACTGGTTCGAATATGAACGGAATCAAAAACGGGTTAAATCAATCCGAACCAGATCTTCATTAGTTGTAAGAAGTAAAAACGCTAAACCGAACCAAACCAAGTATCCACTCTATTTGTGGCCCATTTAGATTCAAGAAAGGTCCAGGCTCCTTCTCTCGTTCTTGTTTAGGGCTTCTTCTTTGTCTGAGTTTAGTTCCGTCTTCATCACTATCTTCTTCTTCGGTATTGATCTGATTACTTTGTTGTTTCTGCTACGAGTAGATAATAATGGCTTGGCGCAGTGCTACCCGCTCTTTCGTCTCTGCTACCGCTAGAGCTCCGTCTCTCCGATCTCCGCCGGCAACTCTTCCGCGCCTCCGTCCTTCCCAATCCTCTTTACCCCGCCGCCGATTTGCCTCTTTTACTAATCCCAGGTTTCAACATCTCTTGCCTCCATTTCTTAAATTTGATCCGCTTGAATAATTGTGTTCATTTATGTCACGAACTAAGATTTGTTAAGGCTTGAACAATTTTGGTAGATAATAATCCATATGTTTCCGTTGATATTCATATTTGGAGAGAAATTAAAAATGTGTAATTTATCATAGTGAGATATGAGCATTGGCCAAAAAAACCAAGTTTTGTAATATTGTCTTGCTCTCGTACAGGACTTTGGGAGAGCTTGGATGCATAGAGTCTTTCTTACCTCTGCACAATGTGGTGGCTTCAACTCGACTCACTTCTCACCTTAATGCTAATGTGCGAGCTTTCTGCGAACTCTCTAACGGTACCTTCCCACGCACTTGTCAAGATCGCTAAATTGTCTTCATTTGTGAGTGTTACTGCTTTTAGGATTATATTGGGAAAGAGTCTGAATTTCTTGTTTAATGTTTGTAGTGGGAACAATTGCGTGCTACTCTTTTTGTGTTGAAGTAGAATAAAAATGTCTTTCCTTTTTTTTTTTCCTCGTCAATGAATTTTGGTGTTAAGAACAAATTGGGCTTGGGATTGATAGGGAATGGAAAAGATGGGTGATGGAAGTGGATTTTCAGTCGCTGGCAAGAAAGGTGCTTTACTGCTTTTGTAGGTTTCTTGTCCATTTTGTTTTTTTTTGGTCACTTGTCACAAAGGTTTGTTTTTCCCCCAATATAGAGTGTTTAGGAATTCAAAATTTAGACCCTCACTGTTTTCGTGTATGCAATCAAACAATGCAGCAAAGCTTCAATACTAGGTCTAACACCTTGTTCGTTTTGATCCATTTAAACATCCAATTTAGTATTTTGATATAAAAGCTTATCGCCATGCTCCAAAATCTAAAGATATGAGTTGTTATTATGATATAATGCATTGAAAAATGATAAACCTGGGCTTCACTTAAAGATCTGTATTTTAGATCCATGAAGTTTTTTAGTTCAACATAGGAAAAGGTGTGTGCTTATACTGTTGCAAGCAATTTGGGTACCTTCCAAAAGAGAACACTTCATCTATGGTATTGGATCTCATACATGGCACAGTCATGGACTTGTATAACACATTATCGTTTTGAATGGGTGATATAAGTTGGGTGTGAAGGTCTGATTCTGATTCAAAGCTTTGGCTGTGATTTGATAATGGCAGGTACTTGAATGCACAAAGTGGTGCATCAGTTATCTTGAAGCAGATGGAGACTTTAAATAGGGGTGTCCCAAGAAGAACTCATTGGTCGTGTAGTGTTGTGTTCCTTTAGGAACCAAAAACTAAATACATTGTTTGGTCTTCCTTCACTTTTGACAATTTCCAGTTACACAATATCTGGATTTCTCTTTATATCTTTTGTTTTTAACCCAATGGCTTTGGACTCATCAGGGTAGTTTCGATTATCTTTCACCATAATTTTGAATAAACATTATTTCATTTTGTAATTTATTATTATGTTACTCATTTCCTTCGGGTACTATTTACCGAAAGTGATTAAAAGAAAAGTTCGGTTACAATAAAATTCACTAGAGTATATATAGGTTTCTGAAAAAGTGTTGGTAAATACAGTTGAATATGTATCGTACAAATGTTGATCTGAATACTTTATACGGAATTGACTTATTTTCTATACTCAAGTAAATGAGAGATTGCGTAGCTGAAATACATAAATCATAGACTATCATCAGTGAGGAAAAATATTTTGGGAACGAGATAGGGAACAATGAGAGTGTTTGAGAGTGTTCACATGAAATCCACAACAATGAATCAGTTAAGTAACTCCTTACATTAACAAACTCGATACTAAGTATTTTGACCGTGAATAGAAAGCTCATCAGTACGTTCTTTTGGATTTTTCTTGCAACTTTTATAAACAGCTTATAGTTTACGAGGGATCTTCAGTTTTTGTGTCGTCTGCTTTATCACCGGAAGCCTCTGACTGATGGAGCTCGGATCGCTATAGACTGCTAAATCAACTGGATACCCTTTCTGCATATATATATTTAAGAGTTAAATCGCAAGACTTTATTATGATCACTAACAATAAAACATTATTGCAGTATGCTATAGTCTTGTAAAAAAAAATAGTGGATGTTTGATGATCTATAGGATATGGTTAGGTCTAAGAGTAAGCCGTTCTAGGTTAGCTGAAAAAAATGGATTTCAATAAGAACAAAGATTGTAAATGGAAATAATATATCTACTAATCTGTCCTGAATTTGAAGAAAACTAACCGCAGATAGAGACTGAAATGTAGCTTCTCTCCAACAGCTTTCACGGAGAACAGTGGGTGTCTCACATTTGCCAAACACATAATGCATTCTAGTCTCTCTCAATCTCATAAGCACACCATCAACTCTAAGCTATGAAAAAGCAACCGAGTGTGGAAGATTAAAATTGAAACATCATAACCATCAATGAAGATCCACATATTGGTGCAAAATGACTTATTTTATGACTACGGATCTATCCTGATTTGACTCACCCAAAATCGTAAGAGAAGGAACCATGAGCTTGGCATGACTCTCTGAAAAAAAAACAGAAAGGCACACACAGGTTATCCTTTGTTACTTATACTGAACTCAATCAAATTGATGGCATTATGAAAGAACGTGAATGGGGAAAAAGACTCGGAGATTTCTTTACCACTTTCACAGTCAGAAGTGACACTCCATTGTCAGCCAGTTCATCTTCATACAAAACTACCTAAAGGAGTAGAGAATTAGTACATCAGAAGGGCGCAGAAGAATGTGCCAGAAGACGAATGTAAATGTTTTGTGTTTTGTGTCGATTAGGGGACCAACCTCATCATAGAAGAGAATAGGTTCTTTAAGTGAGAGAGCAGCCAAATCGATCTGATCTTCACAGTTCTCCCACTGCAGATTAGGTTCCCCCTTAGGATTTGCTTTTGCCTCAACCTGCTTCACATTAAAACAGCATATATGAATGAGCAAGAAAGTTATACTTAATTGATAGACAGAAAAAGAGAGAAATGAGAGAAAGGCGAACCGCTTCTTTGTCTTTCTCAATTACTTCACTTCCACAGTATGGTGTTGTAAAAGTGTAGTCATAATCTAGTATCACCTGCTGGGACGGCTTGCTGCAAGTACATCAGAGTGGTATGAGACATACAGATATGTACAAGCAGAGTTTCCCGATTGAAAACGAATAGTATTTCCTCTTTTTTTCGTGCGATATGAAAAACACATATTCGAGTCGATGTAATCCAGAAACCAGTAGTCATAAACTTACCTCCTGAATTTCCATTGTGCTGCAGCAGGAACTTCAACAGGTGGAAGTCCTTCCTGCTTCCAACCCGCTAGTGCGTCAAATGCATTAAAATGAATCTTAGTGTTGCTACTTAAGTGTTTAAGTACTAATGCATTCTCGCCAAAAACCATTTCAGGTAAGTGAGAAGTCTGAAGCTTTTCTTCCCACCTGTGTTACAATCAAACATCACATTCGTAACTATGCAGGAAGAAATTAAAAAAACCTGTGCATCTCAGAGGATGCTACTTGCGGTATTCGAGACCAACAGATAACTACAGTTAAACATTGGAAATATCACAAAAAAAAATTACCAAGAAATGAGATGAGCAGAAACTGAAACAACTAAACTCAGTAACCACAAAAACTAAACCAAATCAACAAAACAACTTCGAATTAATTCTGTTTCTCACAGGATAAGAAAACTGAACAGATCATCATCATAAACTCGAACAAAACCTAGGAAAAACTCAAAATCAAGGACACATTACTAATTTTCTTCGGTACGATTCCACTAATGAGGTATACATCAGCTCAAAAAACCAAGACTACATTACTCAGCTCTCAATCAGACCGAATCAAATTAACGACGCACACAAATGCAAAACCTTGAACACAAGTATAGGGGAAAAAGTAAATATATGTATACAGAAACCAAAAAAATCAAATATGGTTGTATCTTCTGGAGACGGAGGGTGATAGATAGAGATTGATTACTCTTGGACACCGAGAGAAGTGAGAATCGTGCCACGAAGGGTCTCGATCTCCCAGTCATGGATGCGCAAACCTCGACGTCCGTCGGGAAGAAGCTCTGCCCCGGAAGACTTTAGAATCTCTTTATCGACCTCCGTCTCCATCTGAATCGCCGGGGAATATTGGCACTTCCTATTTCTCCGCCGATGTCACTTTTGCGACCAGCCGGTGAAACTAACAACATTGACTTAAGAATTTGATGGGCTTCGTAACGTGGGCCTTATTTGATTTGTGTTTGGACTAATTTAATTGTTTATCGTCAATCATAATTTTTTTACTAATGTCTATGTCACATTCGTACCTCTGAGAAAACCGAAAGGACTTCAAAATTTTGAAATATATACATACAATGTGGACAGTTGAGGTATTCTTAATAATTTTCCTTCACTGTATATATGGGAATTCGTTTACAAATTACAAAGATAAGCTTGTCTTTCCGTAATGGTTGGCAAAAGGGCTCAATCTGATTTTATAATACTATGATTTAGTTTTGTTAAGCTCGAAACATTTTTTAAAAAGGTCAACATCCATGTTAGATCATCAAAAGATGAACAGAGTGCTTTGTATTACAATACAAATCACAACTTAATTCGCATGATACAATTCACAAACAAGATTGCCGATATTCCTCTTTTGCATTGCAAAGACACAATAGCAAAACAAAAAAACAAAGCTGAAGATAGTGTAAATCATACGCCAACGAGCTGAAACTCTGCGCTAAAAACTAGAGATTTATTCCGAGTCAGAATCTGAATAAGCACTCTGCCTTACGCTTCTCTTGGTTTGTGTTGTAGCCTTTGGTTTAAGAGATGATTCTCCCTCGTAATGGATCACTTGAGCTCTAGCTAATCTCTCTTCCAGATCCTCTGTGCTGAAATCGTCTTTCCCTCCCAGCTCATTGAACCCAACCTATCAAATAACATTATGCCCATTCAAATCATACTCTAATTAGAGATACCAAAATTGGGTTTGCTTAGGTAAATTCTTGTTAAGAATTTATTATACCACATAATCATCCACTTTAGTGTTCTTAATGAGGGCAAGAGTGGGAAGAACAACAATCTTGAGCCTCTCAGCCAAGAATGGACTTTTCTCGGCTTGGATCTTCACAAAACGTGTCTCAATGTGTTGCTTTGCCAATATACTCATGTGTTTGTCCATCACCTGCAAAGACATTTCCGTTTATAGATAAACACTCTTTTAGTTTTATGTCAACATTTATATGTTTAGTGGCTATGGACAAGAAGCATCACCATTTTGGATCCTAACGATCTAACATAACAACAAAAACAATTAAACCTAAAGGAGAAAACTTTCCAAATAAAAGGATAAACCCAGTAAAACTAAACTAACTTGGGACCTCTAAATAAACTGAGTTCGAATGCAACCTAAGTCTCTTACCAAAACGCACAAAGAATGAGAAACAGAGTAAAGTTTGAAACTTGAAACAAGAGATACTCAAGAAATTGCAATTGAAAGCAAAGAGGATAATATGAAAACATACTTTACAGGGCCAATTCTCACGGTAGAAGTGGCAGACGACGCGTTCGCTAGCCTTAACGGCGGAGAAGAAATCCTTCTCGGAAGGGATCTCGGAGTATTCGCCGTGACCAAGACTCATCCAACGTTTCCGTTTCTCGGCCATTTTCTTCATCTGCTGCAACCTTCTTTCCCTCAAAACCTCCAGATCGTCCTCGTCGACCTTCTTTCCCAAGGACGCGATCTCTTCGTCAAGCTTATCCTCCATAGCTTTCGCCACCGTCAAAACTTGCTTCTCCAGAATCTGGCATGGAAACCAAATTACAAATCCAACCGCAATCGAAAGGCCACATTAAAAGTGTGATATGCAAAAATGGTACCTCTTGAATAGGATTATCCATTGTTAAACTCCGGTAGGAATCTCTGTTGAGCGGCGAGAGACAAAATGCAGAAAAAATACAGATCTCGGGTTCTTGAAAACGACACCGTGTGGTAATAATCCCTGTTGGGAAGGAGATTAGAGCAGATTCGATGGAAAAGTTACGTTGTTCTATCACTTATGAAAACGACGACGTCTCATCCACCACTGGATTCATCTTGGTACAGATCCAACGGCCGACCATTTCTCTTCTTTTGTAATCCGATACTCAAGCCCAACAGGCCCTTTTCATTTCCGACTGTCACAATCACACTTGATTGATCGTGAAACCAATTTTACCCAAATTTGATTGATTCATTTGCATTTATGTCTTTTACTTTGAACCCTAGTGGTGAAATTATTTTGCATCTTGGAAATAATTGGGACTTATCTTCTTTTGATTTTTTTGGATTATTGTTGTGTTCACGGGACTGGCTTTCGTGGATTCTAAAGCTCGTTCATGTTTCGTGTGGCTAGTATTATCTAATTTTGTTTATTCCCAAAATTTCTATACGCATGTGTGCGCGTCAGTGTGAATCGAAAGACTTAGACCCTTTTATTTTCTTTTATTTTAACCCGTTTTGGTCAAAATTAATTTATGTGCACCAGCACTACGCACTCGCTCATATTTTTTTATAATTTTTTTTAATGAAAAAGGCACCAAATTGTAATTGTAAGCCAAGTGGCAGGTTTAGGTGTAATGTCTTAGATATGCTTAAAACTTGCCTCAAAACTTGCTTCGTATGGAAATGTTTTCTGATAACATCGGAAAAAAGAGATAGCAGTCGGAGTCTAATCTTACGATTTGATTGAATGGCTACGCTCACTGAAATAGCCACCCTTGAGGAGAAGTGAGTTTTTCCCCCCCACCTTTTCTGTGTTATTTACTCTCTTGAATTAATACAGAAAGTTGAGATGTGGTCATACGTTTGGGTTTTGTCTGAAAGACTGAAACTTTGTAACTTATTTTCTTGAAAATTGATGAATTCTTCATTTGTCTCCGTTTTTGGTTTGGAGTAACGAATTTGATAAAAGAAAATTTCAGTCAATCTAGGTTGTGTTTCGATTCTGTGTTTTTGTTGTTGTTCTTCGTGACAATTCGTCTAAATTTCTGACTCGTTACTTTGATTAAGGATTGGTTTTTAATTCTTTCGGATCTTTCCTATGGCTTTTGCTATAAAGAATCAAATAAGGGAAGCTTTTGTCGAGTCTTCTCCTTTTGTTTTTGTCAAAGACGGGAAGTTTTGTTTTCTTCTGTCTCAGGTAGGTGGATTAATTTGTTAAACACTGAGTAATTTCGTTAGTCTTGGATCAGGATCTCTAAATGAACGTTAAGTGTAGGGTTCTTATAATGTGTTTTGTGAGTCCTCTACTAGTATTCAGTTTAATGGATTTTATTCATCTTTTGGTTTTAGGTATATTGAATTATGCAAGAAGCATGGAGTCCTACCCAACACTGCCATTTTATCTGCTTTCTTTGAGGTTTGCTTACCTTTTCCTTCTCCCAGAAATCAGAATTTTTAGCTTAATCATAGTGTTTTTTTCTGAGTTAAAACTACAATTAAACCAAATTTCAGGCGGAGGTTAAAAAGTCAAGGAATCAAAGATGCATCATGAACCTTTTAGTTGATAAAGTGAAGTACGATGACTTTCACCCGCTTCTTGAGTTATGTAATGAGATCAACACATCTGAGGTAGAAGGAATAGATCTCTTTGTGAGATCCTCTTGTTCTTTGGAAGATCAATATGCATTGTCCTTACTCCGTGCTGTCAATCAAATACTTCGAGTTGTTCATCTACATGATTCTTTTGGGAAAAGCTTCTGGCAGTAAGCAATGGTCTTTTGTCTTTTTTTTTTTTATTTGGTATTATTTCTTAAGCTTTCTGTTTTCATTTTGGTGATTGGTTATAATTTCAGGGACGTTTTCTCTCAAGGTTTGAGCTGCCAAGTTTTGAATGTGAGGTATTTGCATTTGAAGCTTAACATTGTAGGAGAGTTCACACATCTGCACACCCTTATACTCGATAACAACCGTATACTTGGTTTTGGGGAAGACTGTTTTTCTTGCATGCCCAAATTGACATATCTTTCGATGTGCGACACTCGAGTGTCGGATCTTTGGACAACAGCTGCTGCTCTCTTGAAACTTCCCTCTCTTAAGGAGCTCCGGTTCCAAGTTTGGATCTGTTGTAGTGATTCCAGCCCACTTAAATCACAGTCATCGTCATCATCATCTACCAGGGATGATGAAAACACATTTAACGAATCAAATTCTCCCATTGGAGCAGATTTTTCGGGCGGTTTCGAACAGATGGATCCTAATTTACCTGTTGAAGAGACTCTTCATGGCATGGATTTCTCGTATGAAATTCCTGAGCAAGATAATTTGGATTCACTTATCTCCGCGTCTTCAGAGTTGAGTGAAGAAGTATTTATGAGGGAAAAGGTAAAAACACATAACCTTTTTTTCTTGTTTGCAATTCAACCAATGAGACAGCACTGGGATGGCTAAAGCTTCGTTATACCATTTTGGCAGGCAAGGAAAGGGAAAATGCAATTCCAAGCCAACGATGTTTCACCCGTTGGTTCATTCACAAGGCAATTTGGGAATGTTGGGTTCAAATATATTTCCTCTAACGCATCACCTGTATGTTCCGAAAAGCATTACAGGATGTACATGATAAACTCTTTGCCTAAATTAAAAGTACTGGACAATTTGGCTATCAGAAAGAGTGATAGAGACAGGGCCTTTGAAACATATTCTGCGAACTTTGAGGACTTACCTTACAAAAGAAAGAAGAAAGAAAGTGTAGTTAGAATCCTGGAGAAGCGTGAAACAAGATCAAGCAAAGGGAAATCTCAGAATTTCTATAAAAGATCTCTTTGTGCAGCTAGGATGGGATCGTCTGCTTTGCCTCTCTTGCATTCTCTTCCTTTTTCGGGTAGTAGGATTCATCAGGACGATGATAATAGTAGATCAAGTCCAAGGCAGTTTGAGTACCATCCACTGGATCCTAGCCTAATGGTATTTGGGACTTTGGATGGCGAGGTGGTTGTTCTCAATCACGAAAGCAGGAAAATTGTCCGTTACATCCCATCTAATGGATCTCGAAGTAGTATCTTGGGACTTTGCTGGCTCAAGAAATATCCATCTATGGTTAGGATTACAGTTTTTCAGCTGCTTTGTTTCTTTTGGCTATGTTAGTTGTTACCTAGGAAATTTAGTTCAAAGTTTTTAACTTTTGCAGGTCATAGCTGGCTCAGGCAATGGCTCACTGAAGCTGTATGACATCCAGAAAGCGTCATCAACAGTTACTACCAGCAGTCACGTCACTTCTGGTTCTGTCACTTTTGATGAGTTTGACCAGTTAACCTCGGTTCATGCTAATTCGACTGACCAACTATTTCTTGCTAGTGGATACTCAAAGGATGTGGCTTTGTATGACATTGGTAGTGGAACACGCCTACAGGTTTTTGCTAATATGCATCAAGAGCATATTAACGTGGTGAAATTTTCCAACCATTCCCCGTCTATCTTTGCGACTTCTTCTTTCGATAAAGATGTTAAGCTATGGGATTTGAGACAAGGGCCATCCCAACCATGTTACACCGCTTCTAGTACCAAAGGAAACGTAATGGTTTGCTTTTCTCCAGATGATCATTATCTTCTAACATCAGCCGTGGACAACGAGGTATTCTCATGGACCATTTAGTTTTAATTATGAAACTTTTTGCATATAAAAGTTAAAAGAAAGAAGCATCATATTAGGCGTTTTGATTTTTAACAATCCAGGTGAGGCAGCTTTTGACAGTTGATGGAAGGCTTCATCTGAACTTTGAGATAGTCCCAAGAGGAAGCCCCATGAACTATACTCGATCATATTACATGAATGGTAATGATTACGTCATCAGTGGAAGCTGCGATGAGAATGTGATCCGTGTTTGTTGTGCTCAAACTGGAAGGCGCCTCAGGGATGTATCTCTAGAGGTAGATTGTTTCTTCTAAACACTATAACACGGAAACACAAACGCAAAAGAAACAATCATATAATATAGAACAGTATGAATGCGAGATGGTATGTGTGGAGAGCATATGACCTTAGTATGTGATTTGGTTTGGCTTGCAGGGAAACAGTTCGAACTTTTCCATGATGTTTGTTCAGTCTCTACGCGGTGACCCCTTCAGGGTGCGTTGATATGTTTCTTAATTCGTAGATTACCTATCGAATCTCCATTTATAAAAACGTTTTGTGGCATTTTAAAACTTGTGTATGGTTGATCTCTTGCAGGATTTTAACATGAGTGTTTTGGCTGCCTATACGCGGACAAGCTCAGTATCTGAAATAGTCAAAGTACATTGAGAACACTGCTTTTGTTTATTATTAATCTAAAAAACTTGCCAAATTTTAAGTAAACCACTTAAAACGGTTGTTGGTAAAAATGTTTTGCAGGTGAATTTGCTAGCATCAAGAGATTCTACAGAAGAACAATCTCATGGTCTCCGTTCCTATCTCTCAAATAGCATGGGAGGCTAAAGATTAAAAAAAAA
>VBRH01000016.1:205933-219258 GCA_014578085.1 Cardamine resedifolia | reverse complement strand
ATATATATATATATATATATATATACGATATAATGTACATATACACTCATGACTGCGCTATTAATCACGTAAAAATATATCATGGTTAAAAACCAAACTATAACTGTTATCGAATTTAGTTATTTATTTATTTTGTAGATTTGAGAAGATAGAGTACGGCGAATCATAGGGGCCTAATATTCTCAAGGACCATTACGAACAACAACTCAAATACAACACGAAAAAATAAATTGCACTAGCTAGTAATTAAGAAAAATGATACTGAAGTTTCTTTGTCTAATGAACAAAATGAGTTAGATCACACACTTATATGATCGAAATACTATTCTATTTAACAAATCAAATGTCAACATCGAAAATAAAATGGCATCCTAACAAAAATATTTTTAATTGTTATTTACGCTTAAGTATTAATATATTTATTTACTTGAATACCATATGAATAAAAAATTTAGAATATACATTTAACAAAATAGTGCATTAAACTTTCCCCTGAATGTTTTTGGTACCTTATTGTTAGTTTTAAATACTCCACAAATACTAATCACTAATATTTGGCCAAAATGACATAATCAATTAGCACTTCCGGTCTCCACTTAACCGCGTGACTCAATTCCGGTTATTCGAGCATTACTGTAGGAATATGAACACGGTTTGACGAAATTACCCTCTCTTTGACTCCCTCAACGCCTTTCACAACGCATCGTTTTCTACTTCCCAACCCGCGTTGACGGCGAGAATTTTCCCGGAAAATAACTCAATTTTATTTTCAGTACACAGAAAATAAAAAACAAAGAGAAAGTCTTCCCTTTTTGTCGAGTCTTCGTCTTTTACTAGTGAAAGAAGACGATGCAACCATCTGCCTTTCTTCTTTTTGTTTACTTCTGCAAAAAATTCACTTTCCCGGAAAAATAGTATTTGCTGATTTTCTTTCTCTAATCACTACTTTCCTGAAAAAATCCAAAAAAAGTTTCTAACTTCGTCTCTTTCTTTAACCTAAAGGAGCTTTATGTGATCAAATTTTCTATATTTCTGGAGTTGGGTTTCTGTTTCACGCGGTTTGTGATTGACTATTCAAGCCACTAATGGCTTAAGGTCTTTTATCTTATTCTCTTGGGCAACAATATTCATGATTTCTCGTACTGGTTTTGATAAATAGTTTCTAATTTAGGGAATTTTAGGAATTAGGTGTTTTTGTGTGTGTTTGCTGAATTTGGTAAGAAGATGGCTGCAGTTTTAAGAAAGTTTTTACCTTCTTTAACATCACCTAGTCCTAAAAGGGGTAATAGTGATGATGATGATGAAGCTAGTAGTAGCTATCGTATAGATTATTCATTCGCTTCGGAGTATAAAGGTCCTCTTATAGCTAATGTGCCACGAGCCCTTCCTGTTGAAGTTGATGAGATTCCAACGGCTCAACCCGTTTCATTTTCTTCCTTGTCGCGTGATATCTCTTACCCTGTTGTTCAACCTCTCGTTAGGACTAATAGGGTTACCAAGAAACTACCTGAATCTGGATCCGAGAAGAAGAGGAACGGTTTGGTTGTTTCTGAAGCTAGTTCTAGTGTGGTTTTGATAGGGCGTGATGTTGTTTCTGGCTCATCATCATCATCATCATTATCATCATCAAAGAGGTTGGATGTATCCGAAGAAGCAAAAAGTTCGGTTGAGTTACCGTTACCATCATCATCATCATCATCTTCAGAAGTGAAAGATCACACATTTGATGATGCAATAGTTTCGGATGTGGGATCGGGATCCATTAGAGAGGAGGCAGATGGAGAACGTGAGAATCATGTGAGATTCGTTGAACCAATTCAGAGTAGTGAATGTGATGAAAGCTCTTTTATTTCTGATGGAGAAAGTATTGCTGCAATGCCTAAAGCTGAAAGGAAAGGTAGAAGAGGATCATGTTACCGATGCTCAATGGGGAACCGGTTTACTGAGAAGGAAGTCTGTATTGTCTGCGATGCCAAATACTGTTGCAACTGTGTGCGCAGAGCCATGGGTGCGATGCCCGAAGGAAGAAAGTGTCAGACTTGCATTGGTATTAGGATCGATGAGTCAAAGAGAGGGAGCCTCGGAAAGTGTTCAAGAATGCTGAAGCGTCTTCTCACGGATTCTGAACTTCGCCAAGTCATGAGTGACGAGATCTCTTGCAAGGCGAATCAATTGCCTTCGCGGCTTATCGCTGTCAATGACATACCTTTAAGTGAAGATGAGCTTTTCACGTTGCAGACATGTCCAAATCCACCCAAGAAGCTAAAACCGGGATACTATTGGTATGATAAGGTTGCTGGCTACTGGGGAAAGGTAGAATTTCTTATATATGTCTACGTTTTCATTCTCATGCTTGTATCGTGAATGCTAGCTGAATCTGAGGCTCTCTATGTGTTTTTTTAAACAGGTAGGGGAGAAACCTTGTCAGATTATAAGCCCTCAATTGAACATAGGAGGTAACATCAGGCAGGACGCAAGCAATGGTGACACTGAAATTCTTATTAATAACCGGGAAATAACCAGGCCAGAGCTCATGATGCTCAAGGTTCTCTCACTGTTTTCACCCTTAGTTTTTGGAAAACAAAAACATGTTTAAGCATTAGTTTCATTGTTCTGAATTGAGGGATTTGATGTAGATTGCGAGGGTGCAATGTGAAGGAAAGCCTCATTTTTGGGTCGATTCAAGTGGTACTTATCAGGAAGAAGGTCAAAAGCGTACTAGGGGGAACATCTGGAGTAAGGTATGATTTGCCGAGCACCAGGTTTTCTCGTTCTCAACATTTTTTAATATGAAACAATAGAAAATTATGGATGTTATTTTTATAGAAAAGAGCAAGACTTGCTTGTGCTATGTTCTCTCTTCCTCTTCCTCCGGCTTCATCTGCAGTAGAACCAAGTGATGCACCTTTATATGAGCAGAAAATGCTTAACAGGCTTCTTCTGATTGGTAACGAGAAATCTGGCGCCACTACAATTTACAAACATGTGAGCTATTCATCTTAATGCCACCACTTTGAATTTTTCACATCTAGTAGAGAATTGGGAATTGACTTCTTCTGTTTCAGGCAAGGTCTCTCTATGACGTCCCATTCTCTGTAGACGACCGTGAGAGAATCAAATTCATAATCCAAACAAATCTCTATGCCTATCTGGCGATGGTTCTTGAGGCACATGAAAGATTTGAAGAAGAGATGAGCAATAACCAGTCTCCGGACCGAACAGGTAAAATTTATAGACCGTACAAACATCAGTTAACAATTTGATTATTGGGGGACACTGATCTATTTTTTTGTTGTGATTTAGGCAATACAGGAGATGAGACCGGTGTTAAAACAGTTAGCTCGATTAACCCGAGACTAAAACATTTTTCAGATTGGCTTCTGAAAGAAAAGAAAGAAGGAAACCTAAAGATATTTCCACCATCAAGCCGCGAGAATGCACAAACCGTTGCAGATCTCTGGAGAGTACCGGCCATTCAAGCCACCTATAAAAGGCTTCGGGATACACTTCCTAGAAACGCCGTTTATTTTCTTGGACGAGTGAGTTTGCATCAAGTGCTTTCTCGTCTGTAAATGTTTTTTCTGGTCCTTGGCACTTTTCTTAAAGGGCTTATAAAGAAGACTGACCTAAATTTGTTTCTAATCAGATTCTTGATATCTCGAGATCAGAATACGAACCTTCTGATATGGATATATTGCAAGCGGAAGGACTCTCGTCTATGGATGGACTTTCTTGTGTGGAGTTCTCATTCCCATCAACAGCTCAAGAAGAGACTCTTGAGTCTGAGTACCATCACGATCCAAACATGAAGTTAGTTCTATTCCTTTACCTTGTGTTGAATTCCGACTATTTGAAAAACCGTTGAACCAACTCTCACTCTCTCTCTCTTTTTAGGTACCAACTAATTCGGTTAAATCCGAGAAGCCTTGGAGAAAGCTGGAAATGGCTGGAAATGTTTGAAGACGCGGACTTGGTGATATTCTGTGTGCCACTAACAGACTATGGAGAATACATAGAAGACAGTGATGGGGTTCTTGTGAACAAGATGATTGCAAACAGACGGCTGTTCGAGAAGATGGTGACTGACCCGAGCCTAGCTAATAAAAGGTTCCTTTTGGTTCTAACCAAATTCGATCTCCTAGAAGAAAAAATAGAGGAGGTTCCTCTAAGAACCTGTGAGTGGTTTGAAGACTTTAACCCATTGGTCAGCCAGAACCAGACGAGCAGACACAACCCTCCAATGGCTCAGCGGGCTTTCCATTACATCGGGTTTGAGTTCAAGAGACTCTATAACGAACTGGTGGGACCCATTTCGATGCGGGGTAGGAGCTTTAGGCCGAAGTTGTTTGTCTCTGAAGCGAGCTTGGAGAGTGAAACTGTGGACAATGCACTGAGGTATGCGAGAGAGATTCTCAAGTGGCATGTTGAAGAAACTTCCATGTTCCAAGAGATGTCGACTACTAGCATCTCGTCCTCTTGAGTCTTGATTCTTACTTAAAAAAAAAAAAAATTCTTTTTTTGTGGAAATTACATAGTTTCTGGTGTATATAGTTTCTGGTGTATATGTATGTTTGTATGTGTGTATAGAGTGTGTCAAAGATACATTCATGTGATCTATTTTTCTGGAAAAGCAAAAAGAGATAGTTAAGTGATTATTATAGATATAAATAAAATGAATTTTCTTCCTTTTTTAGCTAGAAGCCGTTGTCTGAATTCTGAAATCTTAAAAATATTAAAGGTTGAAAAAGGAGAAACAAAAATTAGAAGCAAAACTTTGAATTAGTGAATAAAATAAAATTATTAATTTTCATTTTACCGTTTGTTTGTTCGTCAAATCGGCGAGCAGATATAGATTTTTGCGGTTATCGGTTAAATCCGGTTCGTTTGTTTTCACTGGTTTTACTGAGGTTTTTAGTTATACGGGTCTTTGACGACTAAGTCTAGGTGGACCGGTCTGTAATTTATTACAAGTAAATGAATGGGTTTCAAAAATGTTTCGAGTAGTCAAACTCAAAACATGAAAAAGCAATGATGGTCTGAGACTGGAATTGTACTTTGTTTCTCTGGAGAGTCAAGGACCTCAAGGTACTCTCTCTACATGCAATATATTTAGCTTTTAGTTTCTCTCTTTACTCTTTTCTCTCTGTTCCCCAATATCTCTCTCTCTCAGTGTTCCAACGTTCCCTCTCCAATGGCTGCCCCTGCTGATGTTCCCCCACGTTTCTTCAAAGTTTTTGTCTCACATTTCTGCTCAGATGGCATGGTAAGATTTTCTCTGTCGTTTTTATTTTCAGATATAGTCATGAGGAAACAATTCTTGAACAGACAGTCCTTGTTTATAATTGGAAAGATTCTTTTAGCCTTATGCGTTCTTTGAAATATGTCTGATGGTGGTGATGAAACAACACTGAAACTTCTTGTGATTTGAGTTTGTTGCCCGTACAGGTCTTGCTTTGTTTCTAGGGTTTCCTCTGTTCTCTCAGTGGTAAAGATATTAACTTTCTGAGTGGTAATTTACTGTTAAAGATGTTAACTTTCCGAGTGTTACTGACTTTATTGAGTATGTATGCTTTGATTTTGTCTGCTTCTGGAAAGTTTACTCTTTTAACGATCCATACGCTTTGATTGATGAAACCAAGTCTTCTTCTATGTTGTGGTCACAGGTTTCAGCGTTACTTTGGTTTTAGATGACTCTCTCTGACTTACCTTAGAGTCTCTCTTATTTGTGAGTCTTTGCTTATCTCTTGAATGTTGGCTTTCAAAGTTAACAATTTTATTTCTTGAATGTTTGCATTGAGCAGGTGATCCCAATTGCCTACTACGACCATCTTCCAGATCTTTTGCCCAAAACGGCGATTCTCCAAGGACCTGGTGGATGCTCTTGGAACGTAGCGATTAAGGTTAAGCGAGAAGAAGAAGAAGTGTGTTTTGAACAAGGGTGGCCCAAATTCGTTGAGGATAATACTCTTAGCGACGGAGACTTTTTGACCTTCGTGTATAATGGAGACAGCATTTTCGAGGTTACTATCTATCGCAGCGATGGATGTAAAGAGACTGGAGAAGACAGTGAAGAGGAGGAGGAGGATGAAAAAGAAGACAGTGTTTATTCTGTGAGCAGTGAAAAAGACACAGACACTTGTTCTGAATCCGAGATGGCGAATGCAGTCCCGAAATGCAGAGACAAAGGTTTAACACACTGCTAGCTTTATCCATCACTTTGATTGTTTTATGTGTTTGCTTTGTTTTGACTGTTAGAGATTTTTTTCAGGAAAGTCGAAAGTGGAAGTTGAGGAGGATTCTGATGACGAAGAGGACAGTCTTTATTCCCTAAGCAGTGAAGAGTCTGACGACACAGACACAGACAGTTGCTCTGAATTCAACATAGCCAAGACCATCCCAAAACGCAAGAACAAAGGTTTTAACCCATTATTGGCTCTTTTCAATCACTTTAAGAGTTGTTTTATGTGATTGCTTTATTATATAATAGACACACCTGTTTGTTGAAAATGTTCCCAGGAAAGAAAAAAGAGGATTCTGATGGAGACAGTGACAGTGAGTACATTGAAGCGTTTGGTGACTTGGATATTGAAAAAAATTCCAACAATGATACTTCTTATTCTCCTCCAAACAACCAAGAGATAGCCACTTGTGTCAAACCAAAGGTGAAAAATCCGAAGAAGATAGGTAAAATACATTAACTCTCATCACTTTGATAATTTGTGCCATGCTTTGTTGTACTAATGCAAAATTGGTGTGTCTCTTGCTCTGTGGAACACAGAAGCTGCAAAAAAGAGGAAGAAAGGTAAACAAATTTTTTTTTGTCTTGTTATTTCATCACTTTATTAGGTAATTAATTTCTTGCGGTGCTTATAAAGAAATGCTTTTGTCTCTTGAGGATTTTTACAGTAGAGCCCAAGATCAAATATCCGGAGAGATATTTGGATAATCCAGAGAATATACATTTCGAGACAAACGTGAAGAATAGGTTATACGAGCTGGTAAGATAACTGTAAAATTTATTGTCCTAATATACAAGTGCTAATTTGATTAGTTTTAATCAACGTTTTTGTTTGCTTTGTGTACCTTTAATTATTACAGTTGGTTCATGCACAATTGGTGAAAGACTATTGCTTAAGGTTTGGAGACTACATTAAATACATAGACAAATTCGGGACACTGAAAGCGAAAACAGCAAAATGGAAAGATCAGCGAGTTTGTATCAAAAGATGGATCCGCATATGCGAGAGGAACAATTTGAAGAAGGAAGACCGCGTTTTGTGTGAACTCTTGCGCAAACGAGATTTTGTTTACGCAATCAAACTCCATATCATCCGCGCCAGAAATCTGTTAGAGAATGAGTATAGAAATTGATTTTGCTACTCATCTTTTATGATTTTGTTTCTGTTGTTCTAGTATGAATCTAATTATGAATTACAAGATCTGATCTTTGAGCTTTAGTGTAGTTACGTTATGTTGTATGGATTCCTATTTTTCAGTTTACATTAATGTTTTTTTCAGAAAATGTTGTGCTCAAAACTGATACATTGACTTGCTATCACCGTAATAATTCTCTGTTACACCAGAAATAGGTTTCACATAATGTAGAAATTGCTAGAAACAAGCGAAAACATATATAACAACGATGGAAATCGAGAAGTCTAAAAACAATAGATAGATAGATGGAGAGAGAGATAAATATGAGTGTTTTAGATAGATGGAGAGAGAGATAAATATGAGATCATAGATGGTGGATAGGTCGGATCTTGATGGCACGAACCCAAACCTTATTCTAATCTCAGTAATGATCTCGCAGATAAGTTTGTCATTTGGTTTTGTGTAGTTTCTGCTAATAATGCTTCCAAAGCTTTTGATGGTTATTCGATTGTCTCGCCATTTTGCTACTTTTATCTTTAGCCTACCGATTGAGTCAATCAATATGACGCTATTGTTGAACTTTAAGTTGTAGTCTTTCGCCACATAAGACCGTATGTGCTATGAACAATTTGTAAAACAGAAAATAAGTCAATCAAGATTCACATTTAACAAAATTCATTGGAATATGAAATATGTTTTTTTTTTTTTGTTCTTACCAATTCCGAAGTCCTTTTCCCAATCACTTTGGTAATGAAAGACGGATTTTGACCACCTTTCAAAAAAAAAAATTCAAAAAAAAAAATAACGTTCAAAGAGTGAGAAGATATAAAAAAGAAAAATAGGTCAACTTTGTCTACCTTTGAGTTTTCTACCCTGAGACTTTGGGATTTGCTCTTCCCTTTCATCATCAACTTTAATCTCATCACCAGCCTCTTCTTGTTCATCATCATCATTAGTATCAATCTCGTTAATCTCCACAGTTTGAAGTGAAGATTTGATTTTTTCAAGGGCAGAACCATCGAAAATGGTCACATCAAAGACATTATCACCATCGTAGTTAAAGATGAGACAGTTTCCAAGTTTCATCTCACTTTTCTTTGCAAAACTCTTCCAACCATCTTCAAGACAAGAAACACTTTGTTCTTCACACTCTTCATTGTTATGCTCCAGTGATCTCCCCTTTGGTTTCTAATTGTTACTTTCTCAGGCATCGGTTTCGCCAAGAACCTTTTGAAAGCCAGTGGAAGTTCCTGTCACAAAGTTCATATGATTTAGTTTTATATATAGAAAAAGATACCACTGTGAAACTCAAACATACAATCTTTGTATAAAAGCCACACAAAGATTGAGAAATTTTGCAACCCTAGAAAGAGCAAAAAAAATCGAAGGAGAAGAAACAAAGGTAAAAACTGGATCTGTGTACTATCATCTGTTTTTGGCACGATTGTTTCTTGAAATTTCTGAAGAATCTTGGCATACTGGTTTCCAAGGAATCCCCTGTCACAAAGATTAAAGAAAAAAAACAGAGGACTCGTTTACTAAATATGAAAACCTTTGAGAAAAAACTAAAATAAAATCTCTACCTTTCTTCTTCATCCTTGTGAGATCTCTTGTTGATTCTCCTTCTTGTAAGCTGCTTCACCAGAAGTGAGGAGAAGCAAAGAAGATGTCAGTGAGAGAGAATGAGAAAGACTTCGATTGGTGATAAAGCAGAGCATAACTCTGTTTCGAGTCCCAAATTAGTAATTTTATAGTAAGTATTATATAGTATACACTTTGTTATTCTATTAATTGGTGATAAAACAGAGCAGCGACTCTGTTCCGAGTCCAAAAATAGTAATTTATATTATTATAGTATACACGTTATTATAGTACATACTCTCTTTTTTCGGCAGCGATTATAGTTTGAATGCTATGATATGGATCATAATTTCATAAATAATTAATTAGTTTAAAATTTAGACGTTGAATATTTATTTTTGATGATATATCTTATGTGAATTTTTGGCCATGCAAGTTTATTTTCCCTCCTTTTACTTCCAGTTGTGGATCCTTTCTTAACGTTTTTGAAAACCTCCTTTAATTGACATCTTTAGCAAATTTCTGTGTTTGGTCTTTATCAAAAGAAATGTGTTTGGCTATGCTCCTTTTTATGATTACTCTCTTAAAGATTAGCTTCAGAAAGCACTTATGCATCTTTGCAACTTGTCACACTATCTTTATAGAGCACCCTTTTATATATTTTGCACGCAGATATATCTTTAATTCTTTTGTTTTTATGTGACAAAAAATAATAATTTATCTTTAATTCAATATTATGTGGTTTTATAGATGGAGCGATGCTATAACGTTTGGATAATTGAATGCAAGCCACCTAACGCTGTGACATCTAAACTTTCGTCCTGATTTTGAATTGAATACCCTTTGAATAAATTATTTACTAAATATATAGCCTTTGTTTTTCAGTTTTAGTGGATAAGATACAAATAAATCCGGTATTTAAAATAATTATCCAAAACCCGAAACCGAAATTGGAATTAAACATCCTTAAGTACTACCCAACCTAATTTTCTAAAAGTACATATTCGATGTATATCCATTATTGCCCGATATTAATCTGAAATGGACGGTTGAAGTTGTTGAGATATTTTAAGTGAGTAAATTTAACGATGAAAAATAAGCAAAAGGATGAAGAGTTGGTGATCAGTGATTACTGATTAGTACTAATCCATAGAAGAATCTAACTGGTTAGTGGAAAGGAAAGAAAAAAAAAACAGTTGAGAGAAGATAAAGTGAAAAAGTGGTAGTGACACGCGGCAAGATAATGACGGAAAACGTTGGTCAACACAAAAAACGTGTTCTTATCATTTTTGCACGTTGTCAACGTGCTGCTTATGCCTTCTTCTTTTTCTTTTTTTTTTCTCTGAAAGGGCTAAGTGCTTCTGCCTTTGGGGTTAATGTTTTTGCCTCTCGTTCCTTTCTACTTGTAGTCTCATACATTAGTACATACGTACTTTTTATACGTAATTATTTTTTAAAAGGTAAATATTTGTCATGACTCTAGCAAAAGAATATATTGATGTCTTAATTAAACCTGGGGAGATTCAATTCTAGAGTAAAATGTGACCTGGACAACTCTAGTTTATAGAAAACGTTAAACCCTAATTTAAACCTCATTATATTGAGAAACTATCAAATTGTAATATCACATCCGTAACAAATATTTTTTAAATTAATCATTAAAATAAAATTTTTACGATGTAAGAAAATTTCACTTTTGCTTCTATTCTCTATTCTTTGCCGCTCTTCTATCTTTTAATGTTTTCAGTTTCTAAAAATATTTATTGCTTATTATGAAAATGTATTTCTAACACTGGTGTTTTTATTGCTTTGTAGAATAAAGTACGACTTTTTTCCCCTTTTTGTTTAACCCCCAAATATTTTAGAATGAATACTACAACCTCAGTAAAAGTCACAAATATAATGGTATTATATGTTTTAAAGTAATTTCCCTATATTTAACAAAACAATTTTTTTTCTCCAAAACTTTTTTGTTAATTCAGAAAGTTTTATTGATTAATAGAATTATATTTATAGATCATAATCATAATACTTAATAAAAATTTAAAAGAAGTATACATTACTAGTTCGTCTCTATGACAACCGGTAGAATCAATCAAGTGTTTTATATATAATTGGCTACGGGACAAAGTCAAAGATTAAGAAGAGAAAGTAATATTGAAAATATAATGGCACGTGAAGGAGAGTCTTCAAAGCGAATGCGTGGTGGGTCAGCGTCGTGAAGTGGTCAACACAGTTTTAGTGAATACAGATGTCAGCTCAACATCATATTCATGCTATCCACTTCAACTTCCAAATCATTGATATATCTGAGATCATTGAGGAACAGTCAAACCTTCTTTTTCATTCAGAAACTAGTGCCTTTGACAAGTTAGCTCATTTTTTCTCTTCCTCTATTTCTTTTCATCCATATTTTTAATTGTAAGAGAAAATCATCACAAGAAAGGTCATTTTGTCTCATATGTGTTGGATTTCACAAGAAAAGGTCATTTTTAATTTTTTACTCAGTTGAATTTCTTATATAGTCTCTGTTTTAAAACGTGAATTAATTATTTAATAATGATTCTTCTTCTCATTATTTATTCTTTCACAGACACATGTATACGTTGACGTGTAATTACTAAATTATACAAACATAATTGTTTTGCAATATGATTTTTCCTATTTTATATGTTTCAAAAAAAAGACTCATGAAAAAATTATATTGTAAAATAGCTAACTAATAGTGACCATAAATCCTTTATTTTCGTTATTGACTTATTGGAAAGGTTTTTCTTATCAGTTTTCTTGTTAACAACGAATTTGTGAATGTGTTGCCTCGTAAAACATTGAAACACCATGAAATTAATTGATATAGACCATTCGTACCAAATTTGAAATTTAGAAACAATGATTAAAAAAAAATTGTCACTGCATCATCATGTTTATAAAAATTATTTTAATTATCAAATTCATCTGTTAATCAAAATAGAGTTTTTGAGAAAATTATATTGTTTTATGCTAACAACATGTAAATATTTTAAAATAAGATTCATAATTGAAAAAAATTGACATGTTATTTTTTAAAACTTAGCCACATCGTAAAAAACCTACCATTGTTTGTTTGAATCAAAATGTTATTGTACACATAAACATTGGCACAACTTTTTAAAATGTTGTTTGATTGATTCAACTTACAAGAGTTTTAAAACGAAGGCAAAAGATAGATTTACTTTTGAGTTTTGATGTCTAGTCATGTAAAAAGACAAATTAATGTCTGTTGGTAAATGTGAAGGCCATTGCTCCAGTTGCAGACGAAATAACAAGTTAAAAAGGCACGTGATTTATTCAAAGCCAATTAATTACGTACCTAGATATTTATGCCATAAAACATGTTTAAATTAAAATGGAAACTGTGTTAAAAAAAGGAACAATTGATAACCGCTATAATAATTAAATAACAAAACACAAAAAAGCGGTTCTTGAAAAGCGTCATGTATGATGATTAATGATGAATATTTTATGTTTAAAGAAATATTATGCCATTTAAACCCAACCAAACAAAGAAAAATGTCGTTTTCAAATGTACACAAATATTCGAGAAAATAACGCACGTGTTTCCAAAAAAAAAGAAGAAGAAGCACATCGCAAAACGACCCGTGTGAAAAGAGTGTGCCAGTTGGCAATCCACGTAGGAATTTGAAAACACGGAACCATATATATACATCGTCTTTCCAGTTTCAGTTTCCCCAGACACAACCAAAAAAAAAAAAACAAATCTTTATCTCCAGGTGCCTTAACACTCACAACAGAGTCTCACAATACAAAAATCCAACACACAAAGATTCTTTGACAGATAAAAGGAATCAAGAGTCGGTCGGGTATGCATTATCCTAACAACAGAACCGAATTCGTCGGAGCTCCAGCCTCAACCCAGACCCAGTACCCGTTTCAGCAGGAGCAGTTATCACCGGAGCAAGAGCTTTCAGTTATAGTCTCTGCTTTGCAACACGTCATCTCAGGGGACACCGAAACGGCGCCGTTTCAGGTTTTTTCCAGAGAGAGCACAGTGATAAGCGCGGGAATGCCTCGCTCGGATCGCGACACTTGCCAAGTGTGCAGGATAGAAGGATGTCTCGGTTGCGACTACTTTTTCGCGCCAAATCAGATAATTGAAAAGAAACAAGAAGAAGAGATTACTAGTAGTAGAAGAGAGAGCTCGGCGGGGAAGAATGCGGAGGGCGGGAAAATCAGGAAGAGGAAGAACAAGAAGAATGGTTACAGAGGAGTTAGGCAGAGACCTTGGGGAAAATTTGCAGCTGAGATCAGAGATCCCAAGAGAGCAACACGTGTCTGGCTTGGTACTTTTGAAACCGCCGAGGATGCGGCTC
>VBRH01000016.1:190936-202971 GCA_014578085.1 Cardamine resedifolia | reverse complement strand
TTTTTTTTTTTTTTTGGCTGACAATATAGAAAACTACTTTTGCCCCCAAAATCAGTGAATTGTATATTTCGGATAGCTTTGCCCATCCAGCCGTCCCTTCAGAAGACAACACCGACATTGACTAACGATGTTGGGTTTAGTGTACGAAATGGAAGTGGAATGCAGCACGAAGTTCACCGAACCTTTTTCTTTATTACTACTAGATTTTAAACCCACGCGTAGGAATATTTTAATATAACTTTGAAAAAATCATATATAATCTATAATATTTATTAAAATATTATATTTTTATATAAGAGATGATAAAAATATATAGTATTTGAAAACAAATTGTTGTGACTTTAATCCTTAAATTATTAAAATATAATTAAGTCTAATAATTCAATAAAATTACATAGTTTGTAAAACTATAGTAACGTAAATGTAAAAAATAAGTTGATTGTAAATAGTCAATCAGTATTATTTCGTATATTTGTAGTTTTAAAAATTTTTATTATTAATTTTTTATAAGTTTTTTAATATGTAAGTTTTAAAAGAATAAATCATATATATAAAATAAGATTATTTTTCAATTAGAAACATGATTTTGAGCAGATACATTTTGTCATACTTTTAACGTTTTTTCATATTTTTTTAACAAATCTTTTTTCTAAAGTTTATTATAGGAAGTATGTATATTATATTTTATGCATTCAATAAATTTTTATCATCCAATATTTTATTTTTCTTCTTATTTTCTGTTTTATAGAATTTTGATTTGTCATCTTTTCAGTTTACTTTCATTTTTTTACTTTTTTTTTTAAATTCTAAATTTATTTACATATGATTTTATTTTTTCATATTTGTATTTAATTTTTCTTTATTTTTCAACTTAAATCTATTTACATAGGTGAGATTTTCTGTACATTTATGTTGTTAGCTTGGTTCTTCATTTTTACAAATAGTAAATATAATAATTTTCATTTTATGTTTTTTTAATTTTTATTTGTTTTAAAACTTTTTGTATTTTTTATATGTTTCCAACTACGAATAGACATATACGTAATATTTTTTATTATTTCTTTATCATATTTTATCTCTTAAGCATCAATTATTCCTCTAACATTTTTATCTCTATCTTTTTATTTGTAAATGATCATTCCAACAATTTTCCATTTATAATTTTTTTGAATTTGTATTTGTTTTAAAAATAATTTTCAGTCTACTTTTTCTCTATTTTTTCCAAATATAGTCTACATGTAGATAAGAGATATTTGTTTCTTTTGCTTGTGATGATCTTTTCTTAATTATTACTTATTCATTTAACATTTTGTATTTTGATTTTTCCCAAATTGATTTAGTACATTATTATTTTCCCCCAATTTTGATTATCGTATTTATATGGAACATTTTAACAAATACAACAGTTTTAATTTTTTTTAATTAATTGACGAAAATGGTTTACATTTTGAAATAAAAATCACATATTCATGATTGTATACTAAAAATATTTCATGCATACAATTTTTATAAAATTGAATATCCTAAAACACAGTAATATCTTAAATAATATTCGGTTTATGTTTATTGTATAATTAAATTAAATTAAATTTTCTGCTATTGTAGCTGCTACATGAAGACAATTTATTATTTGACATGCTCATGACTTTAGTCTTCTTTTGCCGGTATGCAAACTCTTAAAAATTATAGAATACCTTCATTTATGTTAGTTTTTATTTTTTTAAAAAAAATTCTCATTTTTTTTTCCCATTTTCAACTACAAACAGATATATACATATTATATTTTGTTATTTCTTTTGTCGGTGATGCTATTGTACAAATAGACCTTAGTATTCTCTTGTTGGTATGCAAACTCTTTAATGACTTTTCATTACCCTTACTATTTTTGATATCAACTTGGGAAAAAATGGCTCAAAAAATATTAAATATAGTTTTTTTTTTGCTTTTACACACTTTAACATATGAATACATGAGTTCAGCGACTGTGCAACATCATTCAGAAAAATTTACTGGTATCATCTGTTATAACTATTTATTTATTAACTTTTTCTGGTTCCAGGGTAGTCAAAATAAGATTAGTTGAATCTGAACATGATGGTTCTTGATATACTTGTGTTTTTTTTTTCTAAACTATCTAATATGCTCACTTCAATAGGTTTCATCTATTTAAGTTGATAATAAAAAAAGCAAAGAAGTCTTGAGAATTTATTACACTTGCAAAAATTATGTAAAATGTATTAGCAAAAATATTGAATAAAATTATTAAAAATTATGGGCGTCTTTTTCTTTTTTAGGACATAATGTTTTCCAATCTTTTGTAATCTTGATAAGATTTTGAATCTTAATATATTAAGTTATTAATTTCTGATTTCAGGGGCGTGGTCATAATAAAAAATGACATTTCTTTTGACATTATTAATTATTAAAACGTTTTGTATGTGTCTTTTAGTTCTTCATTTTTCTAATAGAGATTTATCTCCTTCTTCTTTCTTCTTTTTTCTAAGATTTTCTCTATGACTTATTTTTCTCCGTTTATCTCCTTCATCTATATACTATATATGTAAGATTAATTAAGTGACCAATTGTCTCTATTTTAAATGTCAAGCATTTTCTTTTTCCCTTTTAATATTTTAATATTAAATAATTTTTAATTAACTATCAGAAATATATGAAGATGTTTTTAATTATTCATTAGTAAAAAATTAAGGCATAATTACCTTATATACTAAATTAATTATTTTTAGTAATTTCTATTATTTTTTTGTTTAATAAGAAATGAAGATATAATTTTCTTATATACTAAATTTATTATTTTGGTGTCTATTTTGCCGATGATTTTCCTTTTAAGTTTTTGACATATATTAATTTTTCTTTTTTGAATTTTTTAGTAAGTTATCGTTATAATTTATGTTAAACATTGGCGTGGACTAATAACATCGTATTTCTAAATTTTATATGATTTAATCTATTTAAGTTTATTACATGTTTTAAGGAAATAATACAATTTAATTTTACATGATTTAGGAATTTTTTTACGATGATATTGACCAATAGTATCGGATTTTTTTAAATCCTACGTGGATACGTTTAAATCGTTATAGCTTCAATTTTTATATAATATAAATTATCTTTTGTTTTTAATATCACACAAGAACAGGTTAATCCAAGATCTGACCTTGTACGTCGAGCCTCTGTTTTTGTTACTTTATAATATTGTTTTTGATGCGTAAATGATCGCAAGAATACAAAGCTTTCTCACATTTTGTGAACTGCAAGAGACAACTTTTGTTCACTATATGGGAGACCAGACCACAAGAGAGACACACTTTCATATATACATACACAAATAGACGTCACGCATCCTTTTTTTTTCCTTCTTATCCATGTGAGAGATAAATGAGATATTGCTTAATATAGTATATCAAATTCACTTGAATTTTTATCTCCAAGTTCCAACTTTCTTCATTAAAGTATAAGAGTTATAATTTTCTGATAGGTTATGTATGTCCTATATGCAAATTAAACATTTTTCTTTGGTGTTGAATCCACATTCAGTTCAGGTTTTAAGAGTGGTGATTTGTGTGTGGGAGAGTAAGGTAATGAAAGTGTTTTTAAGACTGGACTGTAGACATCAGTCAGCCACTCAAATTCAGGTTTGAGTAAAATGGTTCAATCCCCTGGAAAGGCCAGTAGAACTAGCAATGCTTATATTGCTACTTAACCCTTAAAATAGCCAAAAGAATTAAGGTCAACAATCGTTGATATCAATATCATTTGGAGTAATTTTTAAAATGAATATTTCAACATATTTAGCATAATTAATTGGAACAACCTCAACAATCCATTTCAAATAGGTCCATTTCAAAGAACTGCAAAGCATGTTTAGTAGTCATTAGTGTCAACCGTCAAGGTTCATGAATTTGCAAAATTGGCAAGCAATTAACTAGTGGAATAACCCATGTTCTTAATATATATGTATTATCGAAGATCCCATCTGCTTTGATATGTGAGATTCTTAATTAACATTTAGCTAACAAATTGGCAAGCTTCACAAATGAAACTCGATAGTGGAGAATAACAACGAATAGACTAGATAGGTTACAAGAAGAAAGTGTAGAGTTAATTTGTAGTAGTATTTGTTTTTGTTTGCAAGGTTTCTTGGTTATTGGAGTGGAGATGATCATTAAGAGCAGCGCGTGTGTATAATTACTGTTAAGAGATTGTCGGAAACCCAGTTGCGTGGGAACTCAGATTAGTAGTTACTGTGTCTGTGTGCAATTACAGCTATCATTATCACATGCATGGGGCTTTCGAGATTTATACAACTATAAAATTAATTAATTGTTAATACTATAACTCAGCCTCATACTTGTTCTTTTATCTATGATTTAAACAAATAACTCTAGCTTGTGTAGCCTTTGGAGACTTTAAACAGCCAGCAAATTATTTACTAAGTTTATCTCCATTTATATTAGAAGAATAAAACAACTGAGTTTGGGAAATTTCTCAGAAATTGCATGAGACTATTTTGGAAATGCATGTGCATAAAATTAAAACGTTCATGTGCTTAAAACATCCCTTTGCGTTAATTTAGGGTTTTATCTTCTAACAATTAATTGAAGAATAAGTATTGTTTTTGTGATCATAAAATGGCTCTTCTTGTGTATCAAGAGACTAAGCTTTAACTGTTCCCTGCTGTTGATCCCTAAAATGGTTATAAGTTATTATTGAAGATAACTTAAATATATTGAGAATATAATCTTAGATCTCTAAACTCAAAGATGTGTCTCTTTGTGTGTGTGACTATCAACATTAACAAATACTCCATCTGAATCAAAATATAAGATGTTTTGGATAAAACCACGCATATTAAAAAGTTAATTTTGTTCAAAAAATTATTATTTAAAATATAAACAAAAATAATTTAACCAATCATAAAAAAAACTGCAAACTACGGTCACACAACATTCAATAAAGTAAAAATTACAAAGAATGTAAAATCATCTTATATTTTGAAACACAACAAAACAAAACTTCTAAAACATCTTATATTATGAGGAGAGGAGAGAGTATATATATACTAAGAAGATATGAATCTACAATGTATCATATAAATACAAACACTTTTCCCTGTAGAGACTGCAACAAATACAGTAGACATACAAAGAAAAAGAGAGAGAGAAAGAAATGGAGTGTTCGAACATGAAAAACCATCAGTGCGGTTCATACGCAGAGCCAAGGATCTCATTCTCGAGCGGTTTCGCAGCAACGAAGCACGAAATGATCAAGTACAAGGAGGCCCCTGTGTCGTCAGATGATTTTGAGTTCGGAGTCGAGAACTTCTCCATGAGCACAGCAGATGAAATCTTCTTTGATGGCATGATCTTACCTCTCAAGGAAGAAGTTAACACAACGAAGAGAATGTCAACTCTGAGGGAAGAACTCAGTGAAGAAGATGAAGATTCGCCAAGAAGTAAATCAAAGGGGTCGAGTGGTTGGTGGAGAGAGAAATTAGGGTTAGGATTCGTGAGGTCCAAGAAAGATCACAAGAAAAGTTATTTTTATCACCCTTAATTAGAAGCAATTCTACAAATATACAAGAGTTCTTCTTCTTTTTTTTTTCTGTGATATTTTTTGTTAATGTCTTTGGGGTTCTATGTATTGCTAATTTACTTCGTAATGTGTTTTTGTGTTTTTTATTTTTTCACTTCTTCAGCCGATGTAAAAATTGTTTGCTGTTGAGAGTTTCTTCTTTAATTTGTGTTTCCATTTTCATTTAATTTTTTAAATTACCAATATTTTTCTCTAAAGGGAAATTAATGGTGATACAAATATCGAGTATTTTTCCCAACTTCTCATCATCCAGTCTTTAACTAGAATGCTGTCCCAAAAAAAAAAAAAGTATTTAACAAGAATTGACAAAAAAATAACCTTCACTCCTACAATAGCTCAGAGCATTCCTAACACTATATATATATATATATATATAGGTTATACACTTATACATATAGTACAATATTCACTCCTACAATTGCTCAGAGCATTCTCAACACTAAAAATATGATTTTTCCTTTTAAAGCTGAAGACGTGTAACAAGAAGTTCAGATTTATTTGACCAATTAAATATCATTTTTCACAACATCCATAATCCATTTAGCACCGAGATCGACTAATTACGAGGTTTTGTGTAATCTCTCACATATTAATTACAATATCACTACTCATCATCATCCATGAGCACTGAGTATCTTATAAATATGTACAACATAAGATACTGCATTATCTTAGCACCTATATATTGTTCAGTCCTCACTCTTCAGTCTTCACTCTTGCTCTCACTGTATTCCTTTATTTTAGCTCTCATGTGAGGACTGAACAAAAAAAAAATGCAGTAAAAGAAAATTAAAATTTTGTTAAGAAAATTAAAATTTTACCTTTTTTAAAAAATTTCTAAAAGATACTGCATTAGTTTGAAGAAAAAGAAAGATACTGCATTAGCAATATGTACCAAGAAAAAAGATCTGGGTAAATCTCTTACAGTTTATTCCCTTAGCCAAATCCAATAAATCCATATCAAAAAGAGAGTTGCGAAGTTTGCTGATGTAGTTTGGTACTTTGGTGGTTCTCCAAAAGCCAACTAAAAAGCCATAACAAATTAACAATCATTGATAATCCCTTAATAATGATGCAATTGTGGATATAAACACAATACATATTCTTGATGCTTTGTAATTGACGGAAGTAAATACAATATTATTGTTGGTTAAACTAAAAATACTACATTAGAATACAGACTGTGGAACTCATTTATATGGGACTTGGCTATACTAATTTCCAAAATGGATAAGAGTACTTATAAGTACACCAGAAGAATTTTAACCAAAAAAAAAAAAGTACAATAGAAGAATCGAATAAATTGAAAAACAAAGCACAAGTCAAACAGAAAAAAAAAAGGGCATGAACGAATTAAACTCGTATTATAGAAATTCAGAAAAAAAATGATTTAAAGGTTTTTTAAAATTTAAAAAGAGGCCATATATAGTGCAGGTCAGCAAACGGCATCGTTTTGTTACTTTTGTAGCTCAAACTGTTCGTCTCGGTGTTTACGCTTTTATTTTATTTTTCTTTCTATTTTTTCGGCTACCCGAGATTTAATTTATATTTTCTTCTCTCCTCTGCAATTCTGTTTCTGTACAACAACATTTAAATTCCAATGGCGCATATTAATGTTAATAAATCGAGATCCGTAAATTCGAAGCAACCCAAGTTCAAGCAAACGGTCTTGTGCTTCTCTAATCATTGTGTTTTTTTCACTAAAAGAGGATCTCTCAAAGTTTTTTTTTTTTGGTAATAAAATTGTTTTTTTTTCCCCTCTATCAATGTCTTTCTGTTCTGTTCTTCTCTGATCTCTCATCTTTCTCTCTTTCTCTACCGAGGCAGCCATGGCCGACGACCCCTCTTTCCTCTCCAAGGTACCTTTCGTTGTGTGTGGCTTTCAGATTTTTAATCTGCTCGTGAGTGGTGTTGTGTGATTTGATTTGGGTTTCCCTTTAGCTGATTAGTGATTTGTCCACTAGTTTTAATCACAGCTCTAATCTATAAAAACTGATTCTTTTGGCATTAAAAGACAAAAGATTCTGTGGTTTTTTGATTTAAATACAGACAAATCTATGGTACCCAATTTGACTCAAATAAACAAACAAAGAAGCTAATTAATACGAGGACGTAAATGTTTTGTTTTTGTTTATTTTTTGCAGGATAGTCTTGTCTTAAAGCTTCCTAAAAAGTCCTCACTTGTATTAAGAATGGTCGTTCTCCTCTTTGTAATGGTCTGCGCTGTGTACATTTGCTCCATTTGTCTGAAGCAAATAGGAGTTAGTCCAAACTATGGTTTCTTGAATGTTGAAGTGTTTGAGAGGCCTTGTCCTGAGCCTAACATCGAACTATGGGACATTCCATTTGTGCATTACCCTAAACCAAAAACATTTAACAGGTAAAGAGAGATACAAAAGTTTGAGCCTTTATTATAATTTTTGCGTCTACGCTAATACTTATTAGTGGTTTTGTGGGTTTTGAATGATATAGGGATGAATGTTCGTGCCACCCGGTTAGATACTTTGCGATTCTCTCGATGCAGAGATCTGGTAGTGGCTGGTTTGAGACTTTATTAAACAATCATACTAACATAAGCTCCAATGGAGAGATATTTTCAGTAAAAGATAGGAGGGGTAATGTTTCCACCATTTTTGAGACTCTTGATAAAGTCTATAATCTAGACTGGTTGAGTAGTGCCTCGAAGAATGAGTGCACTTCCGCTGTTGGCTTCAAGTGGATGCTTAATCAGGTAATGTCACTGATATTCCCGAACATTATGACATGTCTTTAGTCTTTCTTACTCTATATATATTCTACTCTGCTCTGTTAACATTTGAATGCTTGCACAAAGAGATTGCTAGATTCCATCCTTACCTTATTGGTCACTATTGCTTGTAACTAAACTACTTGTTAGTTTGAAGTGATAGGACCTGTTTCTGTTTTCTAGATAAGAGCTGCAATGTTATGTTAAATCTGAAATATAGTTGTAAAGGTTATAAACACATTACAAGGATAGGTCTTAAAGAAAAGATAAGGTTGTAGTTTTGACTGACTTATTTTCTTCATTCAGTGCTTCTCACCTATTAGGGAGCTTCTTTGTGGTTGTTGATGTTGAAGAAAGCTGCTTTTTACTTCTTATTTGATCTTTATACCCGATGAACCTCGGTTTTACGTAGTAGTAAATAAACCGATAAACATCCCAATTGTGATATCTTATGATAGATTGTAAGCATTGCAGGGTCTAATGAAACATCATGAAGAAATAGTAGAATACTTCAAAACCAGAGGCGTCTCTGCAATTTTCCTATTCAGAAGAAACCTATTGCGCCGCATGATATCAGTACTCGCAAACTCTTATGACAGAGATGCTAAGCTATTAAACGGGACTCACAAGTCTCACACCCATTCATCCAAAGAGGCTGAGATATTAGCGGGTTACAAGCCAATGATCAACACAACACTTTTGATAACCGAGCTGAAACATATTCAAGAAATGACTTTGAAAGCGTTGGCTTACTTTAATACCACTCGCCATATGCTTGTCTACTACGAAGATGTTGTGGAGAACATCAAGGTGATTTATTGAATATTTTCTTTCATAACTAGTTTCAGTCATTGCCTCATTGGTTTGTTCTTATCTTATATGTGTTTAAGATGGTGCAGAGACTAGACGATGTACAGGAGTTTCTAAAGGTCCCAAAACGTAAGTTAAAGAGTCGACAAGTGAAGATTCATCGAGGTTCATTGTCACAACACGTTCAGAATTGGGAAGAGGTCCAGACCACACTTAAAGGAACCGATTTCGAAAATTTCTTACGCCAAGATAACCGCAAGTGATTTTTAAGGTTTGTACATATATTCATAACCAACCTTAGATTATTATTATTTTTCTTTCTTTTTGATTCGGTTTAATAATTGTTGTTTACCTAAAGAGATCATCTATCTATATTTCTTAAGAGCAAAAGAATCACAAATATGGAATTCAAATTACCAAAATATTACATCTTTGAAAAAGGTAAGATAAAGGTGAACGAATGAAAATATTAAAACAAAAAATAGCATTGAACTAGGTGAAATCACATTGTATCAAACGCATAAACAAAAGAAAAGTGAAAGGGACATAAAGAATAAAAGCATTGATGGGTCATATCAAATTAGTGTTCATATAACAAACAACCTACAAAAATCAAACATAACAAACCAAATTAAACACAAACCGGCTGAAAGTGGGATTTTATAGGGTTTAAGAGGGAAACACAGCGCGACACACAGGACAAGACCCACTGTTCCTAAGCCACTCCTCTCCACATGTGCGATGAAACACGTGCAAACACGGCATTCGACCCGCCGCTACATCCGACCCAACCCGGATCTTATCCATGCATATCACACAATACCCTTCTTTCTCAATAACCACCATCTCCAAGTGATTCTCCACCGCCTCATCGCTCGCCGGAGCCACCGCAAGTTTCACATCCACATCATCATCATCATCATCATCTTCACCGGGAAACCTCCACGCAATAACATCCATCGTTACTTGTAGCCTCTCCACATTAGGTAACGTAGAGATCGCATCACGCTTCTTCAAGTCCAAGATCGCATCAGTGAGCATACTAACAATATCTGAATAACAAGGGGCTTCGATCAAATCAAGAATGTGGTATACGATGGCTTGTATCTGATCCTTATCTCCACCGATCACCCATTCTTTATCGAACTCGAGAGTTTGATGAACGCTTCGAGTATCGAGATTCTCAAGATCTTCGTCTCCATCTGAATCTACTTCGGGGGCGCGAGTGTAATCTACTTGGAAATCGAACAACAAGTTTTGGTTTTGGTGGAGATCGCTGTCGTAGTTGTAGATAGTCTTGACAGAGATGAAGCTGTCGGGTTCGTCATCGACAATACGATAGAAAACCATGGTCTGTTGGAAAAGATGGGGTTTTGAGATATTATGTGTTTATGATTGTGATGTTTGGTGAGACTTGAGGAAAAAGAGAATGAGTTAATACGTTTATCTATCTGATCCTTATTTAAAGGCAGCTTAGAGGCGGTGTATGATCCATATATTTCAATTAGGTTTTTGTTTTTCCTTCATTTTATGTTGTTTCCTTTTTTTTTTTTAGATTTCCTTTTTTCGTCTATTAATTTACATTATTTTGGTTTAGTTTATTTTGGCTTTGAAAACGTTTGTTAATGGTTAGGCTCTGTTTTCTAAAGACTCAATTGTTTTCTTAAGTCTTAATTGATGTCTAGTTTACAACTGCAATTAGATGCAAAAGATTTATAGAGAATCCTTAGAAATTCAATAACAAGCTAGTATACCGTTAGCACTAAAATAGGACTATTTAGTTTGGCTAAATATTTTTTAACCTTAATAACCCCAAACCGGTTGGAAAACCCAAGTAATACCAAAAATTCCGTGGAACCGGAAAGTTAATTGGAGATTGATTGATTTAAACCGTTCAAGCGTGCCGAATTGAATATACGTTTCGGTATTTCTCTCCCCTTTAGCATACAAAAATTGGTAGGGAAGAAGCGAAATTGGGATTTGGGATTTGGGGAATATCAACGTTTTGCTAAATAAAAAGCCTCAAAATGGTTTTTTTGTAGCTGCAAATTGCAAAATCAAAGACACTGAGAGAACAAGTCCTTTGAGATGGAGGAGAAACGTCGCGAGGCTGCTGGAACCCTAGCTTTCGCTGGTGATTCTCCGGCATCTGAGCCGATGCCGGCTACGCGCCGTCGTGCCGGAGCTTTGAAAAGGAAATCGAATGCTCTCGGGGGTTCTAATTCCTCTTCTACGCCGTCGAAGAGGATGTTGACGCGTGAGAAGGCGATGCTTGCGTCTTTTTCTCCGGTACATAACGGGCCTTTAACTAGAGCTCGTCAGGCACCGAGCAATATGCCTTCGGCGGCGGGTGGGGTTGAGTCGGAGCTGTTGAATGTCGCGGTGGGTACGGATGGAGAGAAGCCCAAGGAGGAGGAAGAGCGGAACAAAGCGATCCGTGAGTGGGAGGCTTTGGAGGCTAAGATCGAAGCTGATTTCGAAGCTATTAGATCTCGTGACAGCAATGTTCATGTCGTGCCTAATCATTGCGGTTTGTTCATACTTCTTCCTTGTGTTGGTTCAGATTATTGATTTAATTTTACATTTTCCACTGTTTTGTTTTGCAAATTTTATAACTTTATGACTTTCCAAAGTAGGCCAACTAAAGAATCTGAGGTAGTCTAGGTTTTATGTATCACCTTTCAGAAATATTGTTGACTGTTGTTGTGTTGGGTTCTAAAAATCCTCTCACTGTGAATTTTTATATGCTTGAATAGAATCGAATAAACTTTGCTATAGATTTTGATAGAGATCATGTTCACTATCCATTTTGTCTATGATAGAGGAGAGATCATGATGTGAAATATTCTGCATCTTTTTTTTTTTT